>SRSE01000472.1:0-72297 GCA_005024645.1 Planiliza haematocheilus
GCGATCTGGAGCTCTCCCCCTGTGCAGGACATGCAATGGTGGGGATGAACAGGAAAAAATTCTTTAACACCTTTATCATAGTTCAGTTTTTCCAGTCAGAAAGACACTCCATCAAATTCCACAGCAGCTAGGGGTTGAACTGAAAAAGGAAAAAACAAACAAACAAACAGATTGGGTAAAGATCATTTATTATTCACTGCCGGATACTGTTTACTATCATTTAAGATTAAGAATTCTAAACTGAAATGTTGACGCGATTTTAGTAACATCTATATATAACATCTATCTAACATCTATTGTAATTGCTACTGTAAAATTAAATGTGACGTAAAACATTTTGTGTCAGTACCAGACTGGTATATGTTCTTGTTTCTAATCCATTAATGTGTTTAACACAATTAATGTTTTCTACGGACACTTTTCATACAATGAAACCTATGTCTATTTATCTATACAACAAAACTGATATTTTTAAGTAGCACCTTTATCCAAAATGATTCATGAGCAGTAAAACCCTATGAACAAGAGCACTGCTGTTCAAAACTTACTGTACTGTATATCTTTCAGAAATAATGTTTCAGCTCCAAAGTGAGATTAGCAGAGGTTCAACGAGAGTGTGGACAGACACTCACCTTTTAAAACTCAAACCTTCATGATAGAAGCAGAGTTAGGAAAGTCAACAGAAGAAGGGTTAGGAACCGGGCTGGTCAGGGAAGGAGGGGGACTGTAGGTGCACCGGACTTCAACAATATCAGATGTTGGTGATGGTGAGGTGAGTAGAGGGTAAAATGGAAACAAAAACAAGGAGTGAAATGGAGAAACACAGTCAAATAAGTATGAGTACAGGACAAAAGTGTTAAAAATGTTAAAATTGTTTCCCTGGATAAGCATGTATGCTATTTGCATGCTATTTCTACATTGCTGTCAGGAAGGTCATATTGCGATGGACGTAATACAACTTGTCAATTATAAAAGTTTAAAAAATTTATCAAAACTTACTGTTTACAAATGTATCATGTTAGGTAGGTCAGTATGACAAACTCTTATCTAAATGTAAACCCAAAGTTTTCTTCAACCAACAGAATCAGTATTTATGCAAGTATTTGATTATATGGAATCACTGGAATATTTCCTCTAAAAAGTTTGATCTGCTAGTCATGCTACTGTATATGAAAAGTCTGAATTTCATCAAAAATAATTTAGGTCCTAATGAATGTCTGAGTTCTCACCAGAGAGGAGACGGCTGCGACGAGAGGCTTCAGCAGCCAGAGCACAGGAGATCTCAATAAGTTTCTCCTGCTCCTGTAACTGCTGCTGAGAACTACATGGAGCTCCATCCTCCATTGGGCCATCCAGGAGAGGAACCATGTTCTGCAAGCTGACAGTAAGGATGATAGGGAATGCAAGAAATATGGATGATTTGATGATTTGTTCAGTCACAGAAAACAATAAAGCTATATCTGGAAAATATAACATATTTTCTTAGAATTTGTTTGGAATTTAATGTACATATAGTGTATTTTACTGCTACAATTAATAGTTTTTTACGAAATGAAAAGAAAAGACACATTTAGACAAACATTTAGTTTTCTGGACAGTATAAATGGTTTCAGTCCTTTTGTGATATGCAGATCTTGGTGTTTCGCATTTGGTGAACATTGGCCATTTGGCAGCATTTGAGAAAACACTACTCACAATAAGTTAGGGATATTGTTATTTACATGAGTGTTCCTATTTGGTCTGAATTTTAATGATATAAGTAAAAGTTCCCTTTGATATTACTAATAATGAATGAGAAGTAACACCATTTTCATTAGTTTAATATTTATTACCCCCAAAATTTAGACAATAACAAGGATAGCCCCAAATAACAAAAATTGGCAATGTCAGTAGTGGGTGTTTCCACCATTTGCCGCAATGACAGCTTGACAGCAACATCTCATGCTCCTCACTGGCCTCATGATGTTGTTCTGAGGCAATGCATTCTTCTCTTCCACAAGTGCTACACGCAGTTCTGCCAGGTCACGTGGGGGTGGGGTACGATCATCCAGTCTCTGGTCTCAGACGTGCTCTATGGGGTTCAGGTCAGAGGACATTGCTGGCCATACCTTATGAGGCACTCCGACTTCCTGAAGTCGAGCTGTGACAATTCTGGCACGATGTGGTGGAGTATTATCATCCATGAACAGAAAGTTGGGGGTGTGCTGATGGAATTGGTGGATGATGATGGGTTCTATGATGAAGAATGTGCAGTGACTGAGCCATCTACAATAACCAGATCTGTTTTGTGCTCACTGGTGATGCCTGCCCAGACTGTAGCACCTCCTCCACCAAACTGAACCCTGGGGACCGTGTTGACCTCGGGGTATCACTCACCTCGCCTTCTCCAGCAACGCTGATGACCATCATTTCTATGCAAGGCAACTTGACACTCATCAGTGAACAGAACGGTAGACCACTGCTGCATTGTCCAGGTCACATGGTCTTGTGTCCACTGCAATGTTCACGGCAGTGTCTTGGTGTCAGTGGAATCACCTACAACGGTCGTCTGGCATTCGAGCCAAAACGTTGGAGTCAGTTGCGAATGGTTTGTCTGGAAACCCTAGTACCCCTCAAATCTCGTAAACGGGCCTGCAGCTGTGTGGCAGTTGTATAATGATGTTTGAGTGCATAGGTCCTTAGGTACTGGTCATCGTTGCGGTCTGTGACTCGAGGGGCTCCACTCCTGGATCTGTCACAAACTCTGCCAGTAGTTCTGTGTCTTGATGCAAGTCTGCTGAGACACTCTGAGACACACCAAGTTCATGAGCAACATCTGACTGCCTGCCACCAACCCGAAAGCGCGCTATGGCCAGGTGGTGCTGCTCGTCCTTTAAGTGACGTTGTGTGTTCATGGCTGTTGGAATGATGAACTTGGAATGACTTACTTATAATACCAGCTTTTTATACCCACAGAATGTTGAAATTGATGCCATATTGAAAAGGGTTATCTTTTAGTATTTTTTGGTATTGGCCCCAATATGTAAGGCACACTGTACACAGTGAGAACATTATATGGAAAACACAAAATGAGGTGTGTCTATCACCCCAATACAATTGCCTCCCAATCCCAAAAATCTCCGAAGTGATACAAATACCGTATGTATGACATCCACTGAGTCTCACAATATCCCTAACTTACTGTGTGCAGTATTTTTTCATTTCGATGTCAACTACACATGTATTAAGTTTCATGACCTTGCATGATAGTGATATTATCGTGCTGACCTTATCATATTTATGGCACCCTTTTGCATGTTTAACTAGCACAGTGACACTATCACTGTCCACAGACACAAATAAAGTATAAACACCTATGAACACTTATGCTACAGAATGTCTGTCCACAACTCAGTTTTATCACGATGATACATACACTCACATACATATTCTCTTCAAAGACGACTGTATAGCCTTACACCCTAAACATCAATTTGTAAAATTTGTAGATGACGGTAATGCTACTCTTGTTGTCATAATAGCCTTTCCCTGGTAGATTTAATAAACTGCTGAGGCAGATCTTAGTTTAAACATGTAAAGAAAACATTCTTGTTTAGCTTTTGTAAGCATAATTAAGTATGGGTTTATAAAAATTGTAAGGCATAGAAAACTGTCTTGTGAATCCAAATGTAAGTCAGGACTTTACTTGGATTTGGCAATGAGGGACTTGATCCGTTCTACTTTCTTCTGCTTCTCCCTCTGCTCATCAGGGCCCAGAGGAATGTTATCCTCTAACTCCAGGTAGCCCCCCGGGGTTAGAACCTCATCAGGAACCATCTGCAAGAACAAACACAATGCAAATGACCAAAGGCAAAGTTTAATAGACCCATTCACATGGCTTTAATAGTATCTACACATTGAGCCAGGAGGAAAATATATTTTCTCTATTGTAGTGCCATCCTTTTCAATTCACAGTGTTAGTCTATAACATTGCAGATAATTTGACTTGTTTCAGTAAATAAGGTATGTGTATGTGAGGGCTTATGTCCACCTGGTAGAAGTGGGCTGCCATGGATTTGTGGTAAAGTCAGTGATTGCTCTTCTGAGTGATCTGGGCAACCCAGAGGCCTGCGGTGTCCCAGGCAGCAGAGAAAGCAAGCGAGTGGCAATGGGTACGTAGGAAGCATGCTAGCTGCGGAACTAGCAAAAGGTAAGGATGGCTGCATGACTTTGGTGTATTTGCAAATCATGATAGATGTGGTCGGTTTGTTTTGATTTGTTTGTTTGTTACATGGTTAAGTCTGCATCAACGGGGTGAATCACGGTAGATTTGTTTGTTACGTGCATCAGTCCCCATCAATGGGGCAAACCACGGCAGATTTGTTTGTTTGTTACGTGGTTCATGAGAGGGCTAGGCTAATGATTGAAATATTAGTTGTTGAAAGACACTGAATGGTGAGGAAAACGGGGTTGTGCAGTGGCAATGTGGAGGGGGGTGGCTCCAGGACGCTGGAAGTCACTTGTGGAGGGGGCGTGGTGCATCATCTGCGGGAGAGAGGTGTGGAGAGGGCTCATGAGAGCAGCACCAGGTGAGAGTGATTGGCACACCTGCATCCTGTTAGACTAATCACTCTCTTT
Organism: Planiliza haematocheilus; assembly: GCA_005024645.1. NCBI lineage: Eukaryota > Metazoa > Chordata > Actinopteri > Mugiliformes > Mugilidae > Planiliza > Planiliza haematocheilus. The sequence goes on from SRSE01000472.1 coordinate 4,618, forward strand.
GTAAACACAGTAGCGTGCTGGACCTGATGCAAGATGCAGAGCTTTGCATCAGCTTTGAGGACTCAATGCCTGTGAACGACTGCTTAGGATGTGTGAATGTATTGTGTTGAAAAATAAAGAACGTGAACTGGTTTGATTACTTGAAAAACCCACAGTGGCATCGGAGAACGCCACATCACTGTTAAGCCTTCTCGCTGTGTCGTGGGCCTAACTTAACGAAACATCAGTGAAAACCCCAATGATATGCTGCATACTGCTGATGTTTAGGCCAGGTTCCTGATGTCTTCATGTTGCTTGGTAGCTATGGTTAGCTGCTGAGTGGGCCATACAGCCAGCAGCATTTGGTTAGCTTATGTTTCACAATGTTTTAATTATCCTCTCCTGCTGTGTGGGCTTACAAGCCAACAGCATTTAATTAGTTCATGTAGATGTAGGTTAATCATCATATCAGGTTTGGTAGGGTTTCTTGAATAGGGCCTCTAAATGTGTTTTGCCTGGGATCTTGGCACAAGGGATTGTAACATCTTATCCTGTGTATTACTGAATGTTGTATTAAGGATGGCTCAATTTCCCAGTAAGCCACAACAGTAAACCAAAACCCACAAAAGCAAGACCATCTACATTGCCCAAAGTGGTGGCATGGACAGTGTTTTACCAGATTTCACACTGGTCCAACAAGAAAGTTAACTGTGTACGTAGTGTAGGATATACCATTTCTGTACATAACACTTAGCGTAATTTCCGGACTATAAGGCGCACCTGAATATTAGACGCACCCGACTATAAGCCGCTGGTGTTTTAATGTTAAATTACCATAAGGGTTTCTCCTACCAGAGAGGGGATTGTCAGAATTGGACAGAATTGACTGTTTGGAAACGCAAAGGGTCCCATTTATTTACATTCGAGAAACACATTAAAGCTTTCAGTCAATCAATCATGCAATCAATCAAACGTTCACATCTTTGACATTACAAACAACATTCGTGCATTTCACAAATAATACAACAGTGTGCTCCTAGCACACTTCCTGCAGTCATAGTACCGTAGTAGTGCAATATATCAAAAAACAAAGCTTACAACGCTTGACGAGGCAATAATGTTAAATGGCTAAATTTGATTAGTTTTCAAAAGTACTTGCCTGTAACACAGCAGAAAAAGTGCAGTAACCCGGCTGCTCAACAAAATAACCAGCATCTTTTTCGAAAACAGACAACACAGCAGTAAAGTTGCAGTAACACGGTCAAAATAACCAGCCTACTATACCAGACTAGTCAGCCAGATCGATCCCCTTTAACTTAAAAGCAGCTCTCGTACTGCATTTGGGCTCACTTGGTTTGTTTTGCTCTCGTTACCTGGCGCAAACTGTCAGGCATCACATATAAAAAACACAGTAGAAAGTAATATTTTACAACAACGAAATCTATATTCTTGACCTGAATACATGTTAAAAAATTAGCTACAGAGACATACAGTGCAATTGCATTCATGTGGTGCATGCAAATACCATAAAAACCATAGACTGCTAAAAATAAAATAAAACACTCTCTACAACCACAGCGACAATGTCAAGTAATAGACCACAACAGAATTGAACATAAACATATGGGCTTATCAATACTGTGTGCTGCAAATTTGTTTAGCCTATATAAATTGGCACCATTAAAAGCATTTAATAGCTGGGGGAAAAATGCAGTACATCTCTGAACCCTTTTCCTTGTATAGCAGTTAAAGGTCTAATAACTTTAGACAATGAAATTCACCAGCAAACTGTTGATTTGCAGCCCCATTCTCTCTTCTCTTTTCTGCAGGACATTTAGTGAAGTTGTTTACTGACTGCCACTATTAGCTTTAGCAGCTGCCTTTATAGATGAGCATGAATTGCAGTAGTACGTTTGTTGTAGTACACACTTGATGCACTGCTGCTGGTTTGCTGCACTAACCCACTGGGCTTCTCCCCTGTCTTCTCACAGGTATCCATATTGTTACTGTCATGTGATCGGCGACTAGTCGATTTCAGACCATTGCCGCTTTGTTTCTGACTGTTCTTTGGAGCTTGCATACATCTGGGTGGTACTGATTAAAGGCACAGATAAGGATGCCCAGAGCCCCCGCTGTCCCTGACCTTGTCTCCTTAGAAGTGGCGTGAATACTGGCAGCCTGCTGCCACTTGCAGCCATTTGCAAAAATTATTTAGGGGTCCCTATGGATTTTGTTGTGATTTTCATTAGGGGTCCATGCTACTAAGTTGCAGGATACCTATTGTTTTTGATAAGATTTTTATTCTTCTTCCATTTTTTCTGCTTGGTTAAAAGTGTCCAACTTGGTTGAAGTCCAGGATATACCCAAACTTGATCAAACTTCATATCACTGATAATAATATGATTCTGTGCAAGCATACCAACTTTTGTGACCATTGGTCTCTAGGGGGCGCTACACAAGTAACATGTCAATATCTCAAAAACTGCCATAGCTATCTTCATGAAAAATATTGTGTAGATGCCCATCAAGTTGTGCAACATTACAACTACTCTGTGGATACAAGCTTACCAAGTTTTGTGCAATAATAGACATACAGGTTACAGTCTTTTCCCACCTGTTTTAAGCAATCTGATGTTGTTCCTAGGATCTGTTGGAATCACTCCCCCCCTTTGGGGGTCACTGCCCCAAGTGGTCCTACTACCATGGGGACCACGCTCGCCGATTTGGGTACTTCTGTTCCATACAGGGTACAGATGTTCCTCTACACTATTCCAGCCACTTGTTTGTGCCTCTCCATGTACGCTGAGCCAGCTAGCATCTTACACCCTGACACTATGTGCTGGACTGTCTCAAGGGCATCTTTGCATAGTCTGCTCCTTGAGTCTGATCTACTCTTGTAGTTCTTGGCCTCTATGCCTCTGTGCTGTTTCTGAGTCCAGCCTTTTTCAGCCACTGGTAGGTCTTCTCGATATCAGCCACTTCTTCAATTTGCTGGTGGTACCTGGAGGGACAAGCCATGTAGGGGCTTGTCCCTCCAGGTTATCTGCTCCTCTTCAACTGCACTCTCACTGGTTTCTGTTGCCTGAGGCACTCACTTAGTTCATCCTTTGTGGCCATTTTTCTTGATCGTCTTGTCTTTGCCTCCTTCACTAGTGAAACCATTGTTGTAGTACTCGAGACCGGTCTTGGTCATATTGGACCGCATTTTCAAGGTCTTGGTCTTGTCTTGGAATCAACTGCAATTTTTGTTTGGTCTTGTCTTGGTCTCAGTCGTGCCGGACTCGGCTTTTTTTGTCAAGACCAGTCACGCCTATGTGATTTTTGTAATGACGCAAACAATTTAAACTGTGGCCAGCATGGGCTTGCCCGGAAGGGCCAACGAGTCTGCGGTGTGGGCATATTCAGTATCTGAGAAAGACCCACGGGTAGCCATTAGCAAAATGGGGGGGGGGGGGGCTTGGTATTGTTCAGCAGACGGACTGCGGATGGGAAAAAACTGTTCGCCATGTGAGTAGTCCTACACTCGATGGATCGCAGCGGTCTGCCAGAGGGGAGTCTGTTAAATAGTTCGTGTCCAGGATGAGAGGGATCAGCCACAATCTTAGCTGCACGCTTCAGAGTCCTGGAAGCGTACAGCTCGTCGGGAGACTTCAGCCAATCACCTTCTCTGCAGCCAATCACCTTCACCAGACTCAATGATGGCAGTGTAGAAGTGAACCATCATTGTCTTTGGCAGGTTGAATTTCTTCAGCTGCCGCAGGAAGTACATCCTCTGCTGTGCTTTTTTAATTAGGGTGCTGATGTTTAGCTCCCATTTGAGGTCCTGGGAGATGATGGTGCCCAGGAAACGGAAGGAGTCCACAGTGTTGACTGTAGAGTCAGATAGGATGATGGGAAGGAGTGGGGCTGTGTTCTTCCTGTAATCCACAATCATCTCCACTGTTTTGGAGGCGTTCAGCTCCAGGTTGTGGCGGCTACACCAAGTCACCAAGCGGTCAATCTCCAGTCTGTAGGCGCTCTCATCTCCACCTGAGATGAGCCCGATGAGGGTGGTGTCATCCGCACTGGAGGTGCAGCTGTTGGTATACAGGGAGAAGAGCAGAGGAGAAAGGATACAGCCTTGAGGGGAACCCGTGCTGATGGTACAGGAGTCTGAGATGTGTTTTCCCAGCCTCACATGCTGCCTGCTGTCAGACAGGAAGTCTGTGATCCACCTGCAGATGGAGTCAGGCATGGTCAGCTGGGAGAGTTTGTCCTGTAGTAGAGACAGAACGACCGTGTTGAAGGCCGAGCTGAAATCCACAAACAGGACCCTGGCATATGATCTGGGGGAGTCCAGGTGCTGGAGGATGAGGTGGAGGGACAGGTTGACAGCGTCGTCCACAGATCTGTTTGATATGTAGGCGAACTGCAGGGGTCCAGGAATGGGTCTGTTAAGTCCTTGAGGTGTGAAAGCACAAGGCACTCAAAAGACTTCATCACAACCGATGTCAGGGCAACAGGGCGGTAGTCATGGAGTCCAGTAATCCTTGGCTTTTTGGGGACTGGGATGATGGTGGAGGCCTTAAAGCAACCTGGCACGTGACATGACTTCAGTGAGATATTTAATATATCCGTAAACACTGAAGACAGTTGATCAACGCAGTGCTTCAAGGTGGATGGAGACACAGCGTCTGGTCCAGCAGCCTTGCGGGGGTTCTGCCTCGTAAACAGCCTCTTCACATCCTTCTCCAGGATGGTGAGAGGTGAGTTGGAGGAGGGAGGCTCTGAGACCACCAGCTGTGAAGGAGCCTTGGCCATTATTGTTGGCGGGGAGGTTCACTGGTCCACATTTTTGATGTCCTCACAGCAGGTTTACAGAGTTTAAGTTTCTGTCTATATGCTGGAATCAGGTGGATCATGACATGGTCTGATTCTCCCAGTGGCGCACGGGGGACAGCGTTAAAGGCATCTTTGACCGTGGTGTAGCAGTGGTCCAAAGTTCTGTCTTCTCTGGTGGGACAGCTGATAAACTGTTTATATTTGCGGAGATCGTGGGAGAGATTTCCCTTGTTAAAGTAGGACAATAACTAAGGAGTCCAGGTTAGTTTTCTCCAATATGTCCAAAATATCCGTAGATGGAGCAATAAATTCGGGCAATAAATCTGATGGTGTTGCAGTTCTGATATTTAGCAGGTCATCCCTTGTGTATGTGTTCCTCACACAACAAAAAACAGGATTTATAAGCAAAAAAGCAAAACAAAGTAGAGCACACCAAAACACCGTGGCGACCCTCGTCGGCGCCATCTTGAGAGCAAGCTTCAGTTTCAATGTACTGTGTGGTTAGCTTACCTGTTTTCTCGATGAAATGTCCAAATTACTGACACAACAGTATTTCCTGCTGAGATTTGGCTGAACTCTTTGTCCAGCTTCCATCAGTGTCAGTCTATGGTTGATAACATGGTCAATAAGAGTTGCACGGATTTCTTGAGTCAAATTTGGTCCTTGTCTTCTTTGTTCAGGTTCTATCAACTCTTCAAGTTCTTCTCTACCTCTTCCTCTACCTAGGTCTCTTCCTCTACCTCCTTCTCCTCGTCCTCTACATCCTTCTCCTCTTGCTCTACCTAGGCCTCTTCCTCTACCTCCTTCTCCTCTTCCTCCAGCTCCTTCTTCTCCTCTTCTCAAGATGGCGCAGACGAGGGTCGCCACAGTGTTTTGGTGCGCTCTACTTTGTTTTGCTTTTTGTTTTTTTGGTTTTGGCTGCGAGAAATCCAAGCCAATATCATCAATGATGACCGTATTTTCAATAACATCCAACGAGTCTCTCTGTCAACATTAGCTCGAATCCTCACGAAAAATCAAGTACACATGAAGCAACTGTATTGGGTACCATTTGACAGAAATTCAGAGAGAGTGAAACATCTGCGCACTGAGTATGTGGAGATATGTTTTGTTCATCTTACTGCTATGGTGTGGTATTGTGCACTGCTCATAATATTCTGGCACAACAAAATGTGCAATAAATATTGAATAGCATCCTATTGTCTTTTACTGTGTTTCAGAAAGTCTTGCAAATGGATGCAGAACAAATTCAGCATGAACTTATATATGTGGATGAAGCTGTATTTAACCTTGCAAAAACACGAAGACGAGGGAGAAATGTAATTGGACATAGGGCAATCACCAATGTGGCAGGGTAGCGAGGGGGTAACATCACCCTTTGCGCTGCTATCACACAAAATGGGGTCCTCCACCACCATGCAAATCTGGGACCCTATAATGCAAATCTCATACTTGCATTTCTTGATAGATTGCACGAGATTGTCACAGCATTAAACCAATTGGACCAGATGCGGTACATTGTCGTTTGGGACATTGTCTCATTCCATTGGGCTGCTCTGGTCCAGAATTGATTCCATGATCACCCTGAATTTGAAGTCTTATACCCTCCCCCATACGCCCCCTTCCTGAATCCAATAGAAGAGTTTTTTTCAGCATGGTGGTGGAAGGTATACGACCTGCGGCCCTATGACCGTTTGCCCCCCATGGAGCAGGCCTGTGATCAAATCGAAGCAGCTTCTGTGCAGGGGTGGATTTGTCACACAAGGCGATTCTTCCAACGTTGCCTTGCCAATGAAGACATAGCCTGTAATGTGGATAAAATCTTATGGCCTGATCCAGCCAGACGGAGAGATGATGTATAGTTACAGTATTCTTGTTGCTTTTTCTTTTCTTCAGAGTGTGTGACTGAAGTGTGTCATTTTGCAAACAATCTAGGAATTCAGCAAATTGGTGTTTGGAAAATTGTGATTATATTTTGGAAAAAAAAAAAGGTTTTCAAAATTGTGTGTACACAATTGAAAAAACTGTATTACCCCCAAAATTTAGACATCATAGAACCCTACGAGGCCGTTATTGTAGCAAAACTATCTGCAAATGTGTATTTCAATCCGTGTGTATGTGTAACTAGATTTGCAAATGTGTAAAAAAAATCTGTGTGTGTCACTGGATTTGCAAATGTGTAAAAAAACATCTCCATCAGCAACATCTCCATCCTCGAGAACACACCTCCTCCCACTACTCACTGTGCCTGGCTGAATGGACCACTGACTACCTCTCCAACAGGCCGCAGTATGTGAGGCTTTGTGACTGTGTGTCTGATGTGGTAGTCTGCAGCACAGGAGCGCCACAGGGTACCGTGCTCTCTCCCTTCCTCTTCACCCTGTACACATTGGACTTTCGACACAACGTGGACAGCTGCCACCTCCACAAGTTTTCTGATGATACAGTCATTGTCGGGCGTGTATCTCAGGGAAACGATCTGGAGTCCCTGGAGGTCATCACCAACTTTGTGGACTGGTTTGCTCTGAATCACCTGTACATCAACGCCAGAAAGACAAAGGAGTTGGTGATCGACTTCAGTAGGAAACCCCATCCAACTGCGCCGGTAAATATCCAGGGCTTGGACATTGAGGTCGTGGAGGAATACAAGTACCTGGGTGTTCACCTTAATAATATACTGGACTGGACACACAACACAAATGCCCTGTACAAGAAGGGCCAAAGTCGTCTCCACCTGCTTAGATGACTGAGGTCCTTTGGAGTGTGCAGGGCACTGCTCAGGACTTTTTACGACTCGTGGTGGTTTCTGCCATCCTATATGCAGTTGTCTGCTGGAGCAGTGGGAGGTCAGAGAGGGACAGGAAGAGACTGAACAAGCTGGTATTCATAGTTGTCTTGGATATTACCTATGTTGCCTTCTGGTGGGTAAACCCCTTCAGTTCTGATCTTCTTGCTTCTCTTTGAGACCATCTGGCCACCCTTGTCCAATCTGAATAACATCACTATGCCGTTGCTGTAGATCCTGGTGGTGTGGATCAGTGTCGATTTCTGTGTCATCCATGTAGAGCAGGTGGCTAATTGTAGCTCCACTTCGGAATTGGTACCCATGACCACTCTTTGTAATGATCTGACTGAGGGGGTTCAGGCCTATGCAGAACAGCAGTGGTGACAGCAAGTCTCATTGGTATATGCTGCATTTGATGTTGACTTGGGCAATTGGCTTTGAGTCGACCTTTAGAGTTGTCTTCCACATCCCCATCGAGTTCTGGATGAAGGCCCTTAGGTTCCTGTTGATCTTACACAGTTCCAGACATTCCAGTATCCATGCGTGGAGCATTGAGACGTAAGCTTTCTAGTAGCCAATCTAGGCGGTGCTCACAATGATGCCTGACAGCGCCTTCTGTGTTGTGGAGAGACGGGTCATTTGCTGGTAGATGGATTTCTAGAATTACTGTTGCTGTACTGTGTATCAGCTTATTGGTCTCAGTGATGTTTCCCGTAGGCATTCACATCCACTAGCAGATCTTCTGAGGGTACTTTACAAGTCAGCTTTGGTATTCATTGGGGGTTCCTGGTTTCTAATTGGGCCATGTTCTTCCTTCTCAGGTCAGCAGCTCTTATATTGAGGCTGTTGGTATTTGATGGGGCTTCTACCCAATCTCTGATTGTGGGGTTGATGCTGACTGGTAGTCCTGACTCCCCCTTGCCTTAGCACTGTTGTTGTCATGTTTTCTGTCATGTCTTCCGTCTTGTGTTTCGTCTTTTTTGTCTTGTCTTTTTTCAAAGTCACTGTTTAGTTCTGTCATGGTTTAGTTTCTTGTGTTCTTGTAAGTTCTCGTTTTTTTCATAGTCATGGTTTAGTTTTTCAGTTTCCTGTTTTATTTTGTTAAGTTCTTTGATTTCCTGTTGTGTGTTCCTTTGAATTAGATAATTGGTTTCACCTTGACTTGTCACCTGATTTGTCTCACCTGAGTCTCATCGTCCCTCTGTTCCTCATGTGTATTTATTATTTATAGCCCTGCCTTCCCCTTTGTTCCTTGTCGCGTCATACTACATGTTACATTTCATGTTACTTCTTGTCACTTCATGTTACTTCTTGTCACTTCTTGTCACATCTTGTCACTGCTTGTTAGCCATGCGCTCCATGCCAAGTCATAGTTTTGAGTTTTGCTTTGTTGTTGGATTTCCTACCGTGTCAGCAGCAACTTTAGTTTTTGTAAGTTGCTTTTTTGTTTATTAAAAGAACTCTTCTCGTCTATTGCCTTAGCCTCCTTAAAGTCCTGCATCTGGGTCCAAAATTCCATTCTCCGCTTCCCCATTCTGACAGTTGTTGTACCTCATCGATCTCTAGTTGTGAGTTTCAAAAGTGGATGATGGAACCCTGGACTAACAGCTGTTGATTGTGGGTTTCAAAGTAACCACTGATCCTACATTTGCTGCCTTCTGTCTGGAGTTGCTCATAAACACTCAAAATAAGGAAACAGGATGACTGTTATATTTACTAAAGTGCACATGTATTTTGTAAGAAATAGTCTCATGTTTGCAAGATGAATGTGATTAAATCACGTATAATCAGAATGAAATCCAACAACTTTGCATTTATTCCTGGCCAGCAGCAGGAAAGACTGCACAAGGGGCGCAGAGGCTAGTTACCTGATCCGCACGTTTTTGAAGCAACAGCATCGCAGACTCCCTAACTACCTACAAGCAAAGCAAAGAGAAAACAGCCCGATGGTCCACCGAGAGGTGAGATGGAAGATGGACGGATAACACGGCAGTGACTGGAACGGACACAACAAACAAGGATAGGATCCTAAGAGAATGTGGCTGTGGGTGGACCAATGTGACCACATACCTAGGACTGCAGATCCATCAGGGGAAAGCAAAGTGTGGTGGAAACACCCAGGCGAAAGCTTGCACTGATGATGAGTTGATGAGTGTTGCCTGGAAAACAAAAACTATCCCAACTGCATGGTGCAGGGCAGTCACCACGTTCATCCCAAAAGAAAAAGACTCCCGAAACATCAACCAGTTCAGAGGCATTGCAATTCTACACGTGGAAGGGAAAATCTTCTTTTCGGTTATGGCAAGACGTTTGGCTACCTACCTCGTGGCCAGCAAGTACATAGACACCAGCTGTCAGAAGGCAGGCATACCAGGGTTCTCAGGTTGCGTAGAGCACTCCATGATGATCTGGGAACGCACTAAGTCAGACCTTCACATAGTTTGGCTGGATCTGGCTAATGCCTATGGGTCTGTTCCCCACCAGCTCATCTGGTATGCCCTCAGTTTCTTTCACATTCCACCATGCATCCAGAGCCTCATAACCACCTACTTCAATAACCTCCTGGTGTGCTACTTGTTTTTTTGTTGTGGTTTTGTTTGGGCCATCATTGTTTTTTTTTTTTTTCAAGATGGCGCCGGGCATCTTAACTAGTTACAGTAGCTCCGAGAGTTTTGCTATGTTTTTGTGTATTTTCGTGCTGTCTCGCGTCATTTTTGCAGGTTTACTGGCTTAACCCTTATGCCTGATATGGACAAAAGTGTCCATTTTGGTTTTTCTTTTTTTGATTACTCAGTGTTGGTTATGCTTGCTGCTATGAAATTTGGTCAAGGTGTGTATTTTTGAACAAATTTTGATATTTCAAAAACAAATCCCATAATACTCTATTTTTGCACTGTGTAACCTAAATAGTTACGTTGTTACCACTAAGGGACAAAAGTGTCCACTTTTAAAATGCCATAAAAAAGGCATATGTTAATATTTTTTTCTGCTTTTTTTTACATAAATCTTTTCATCTACTTCAGTCCTAATCATAAATACCAAAAGTGTGATTATTTTCAATATTTTAACCCTTTATATGCCAGTGGTTGTGATGGCATCCTAAATTCATCATAAAAAAACACACAAAAAAATGAAATATTTTCAATAATCTGAATGCAAAGTGGATTTTTCTTGGGGGGATTATTAGAGCCTTGGATATGTCAATGAACAGTAGCAAGATTGATTTGGATGGATTTTTAGTTTTTTTGTAGTGTCAGATTTACAAAAATAGTTACGTTGTTACCACTAAGGGACAAAAGTGTCCACTTTTAAAATGCCATAAAAATGGCATATGTTAATATTTTTTTCTGCTTTTTTTTACATAAATCTTTTCATCTACTTCAGTCCTAATCATAAATACCAAATGTTTGATTCTTTTCAATATTTTAACCCTTTATATGCCAGTGTTTGTGGTGGCATCCAAAATTCATCATAAAAAAACACACAAAAAATGAAATATTTTCAATAATCTAAATGCAAAGTTGAGTTTTTTGGGGGGGATTATTAGAGCCTTGGATATGTCAATGAACAGTAGCAAGATTGATTTGGATGGAGTTTTAGTTTTTTTGTAGTGTCAGATTTACAAAAATAGTTACGTTGTTACCACTAAGGGACAAAAGTGTCCACTTTTAAAATGCCATAAAAATGGCATATGTTAATATTTTTTTCTGCTTTTTTTACATAAATCTTTTCATCTACTTCAGTCCTAATCATAAATACCAAAAGTTTGATTATTTTCAATATTTTAACCCTTTATATGCCAGTGTTTGTGATGGCATCTCAATGCATTACATACAATGCATTCAATTAGGAGTGCAGCATCCAACAACGTTGTTTGCTCTAGAAATAAAACATAAATACATAAATATTTAAAAATGTGGAACAGAAAAGTGCATCAATGGCATTAGGAATGCTGCTTGTGTGTTTGTGTTGGGTAGTTCACCCTCATACACAGGAACTGCAGAAAAAGGATGTATGAACTTTGCAAATGTATTTTCCATAGTTGCTGTGATTTGCAGCTCCCAAGTTTCTTATGATATAAAAATGATGTTATTGGTCATGAGGAGAAAGGGATCCTTGCATTGATTGTGTGTGGGTGTGGGTGTGGGTGTGTGTCCATGTGCGTGTGCGTGCGTGTGCAGGTGTGTGTGCGGGTATGTTCAAGATTCAAAAAGTTTGTTTGCATATGCTCAGTGTAGAAACGTTTCCCTGTACAATAAAAATTCTTCTTTTGCCGTCCACCCAAATGCCTATAAATACAAAAAACCTTAATTACAATATAAAAAGATACATATAATACAAAAATATAAGATAACTAGTGCAAATATGAAGGTAGGAGGGAGCAGGAAATCACCAGGTGCATCGGAGCAGTGTCTGCAGTGATGTGGATACTTGACTGTTCGGTTGTGGTGAAGAGAGAGCTAAGCCGAAAGGCAAAGTTCTCAATTTCCCAGTCCATCTACATTCCAACCCTCACCTATGGTCATGAACTTTGGGTAATGACCAAAAGAATAAGATCGTAAATACAAGCGGCCGAAATGAGTTTCCTTCGCAGGGTGGCCGGGCTCAGCCTTAGAGTTCGGGTACGGAGCTCGGACATGCACGAGGAGCTCAGAGTAGAACTGATGGTCCTCCATGTCAAGAGGAGTCAGTTGAGGTGGCTAGGGCATCTGGTAAGGATGCCTCCTGGACGCCTCCCGGGAGAGGTGTTTTGGGTATGTCCCACCGGAAGGAGACCTCGGGTCAGACCCAGGACACGATGAAGGGATTACACCTCTCGTCTGGCCTGGAAACGCCTGGGGGTTTCTCCGGAGGAGCTGGCTGAAGTGGCTGGGGAGAGGGCTCTCTGGGCTTCCCTGCTGAAGCTGCTGCCCCCGCAACCCGGATAAGCGCGAGAAGACAAAGTGCAAATATCGATATCCGAATGACATGAAAACAACGTACTGAAAAAATGTAAACAAAAGCTGGAAAGTGAACATGGCACGATATTAGTCTGTGATTGTAGACTCGTGTCAGCTCTTGAGGACTCTGATGCCAGTGGGGAAGAAGAACAATCTCAAGGTCCTATATTTCACACTCCTGTACCTCCTTCTTGAAGGTAGGAGTGGGAACAGTCTGTGTTGGCAGCAGGTAGGTTCCTTAGTTGTGGAGGCAGCTCTCCTGCGGACTCTATGCTTGTAGATATTCTGCAGATAGGGCAGTAGAGTCCTGGTGATCCTCTCTGCAGGTGTTTGGGGTCCCGGCCATAGTGCTGCCGTACCACACGGTGATGCAGTGTGTGTCTAATTGAGGTGTTTGATCTATAACATTTATCCTTTTACTTCAAAGACAAACAGGTGCAAAACTGAAGGGTCAAAACTGAAGGTCCATTGGAAATGAATGGGAGTTGTTTGCACACAGCACAAAAAAACAATACTAATACTACTAATAATAATCCATCAAAATCAATCTTGCTTTCATTTATTGACATATCCAAGGCTCTAATAATCCCCCCAAGAAAACTCAACTTTGCATTTAGATTATTGAAAATATTTCATTTTTTGTGTGTGTTTTTTATGATAAATTTGTGATGCCATCACAAACACTGGCATATAAAGGGTTAAAATATTGAAAATAATCAAACTTTTGGTATTTATGATTAGGACTAAAGTAGATGAAAAGATTTATGTAAAAAAAAGCAGAAAAAAATATTAACATATGCCATTTTTATGGCATTTTAAAAGTGGACACTTTTGTCCCTTAGTGGTAACAACGTAACTATTTTTGTAAATCTGACACTACAAAAAAACTAAAAATCCATCCAAATCAATCTTGCTACTGTTCATTGACATATCCAAGGCTCTAATAATCCCCCCAAGAAAACTCAACTTTGCATTTAGATTATTGAAAATATTTCATTTTTTGTGTGTTTTTTTATGATGAATTTTGGATGCCATCACAACCACTGGCATATAAAGGGTTAAAATATTGAAAATAATCAAACATTTGGTATTTATGATTAGGACTGAAGTAGATGAAAAGATTTATGTAAAAAAAAGCGTAAAAAAATATTAACATATGCCATTTTTATGGCATTTAAAAAGTGGACACTTTTGTCCCTTAGTGGTAACAACGTAACTATTTTTGTAAATCTGACACTACAAAAAAACTAAAAATCCATCCAAATCAATCTTGCTACTGTTCATTGACATATCCACGGCTCTAATAATCCCCCCAAGAAAACTCAACTTTGCATTTAGATTATTGAAAATATTTCATTTTTTGTGTGTTTTTTTGTGATGAATTTGTGATGCCATCACAAACACTGGCATATAAAGGGTTAAAATATTGAAAATAATCAAACTTTTGGTATTTATGATTAGGACTGAAGTAGATGAAAAGATTTATGTAAAAAAAAGCAGAAAAAAATATTAACATATGCCATTTTTATGGCATTTTAAAAGTGGACACTTTTGTCCCTTAGTGGTAACAACGTAACTATTTTAAAATCAGGTATGAGGGTTAACTGGATATGTTAACCCAGAGTTAGCGGTAAACCTGGGATTTCCAGAAAGCTCAAAGTCAATCAGGCTACGTATGTAACTATAGTAACATAGGCTCTGAACTTAACCTGGTAGGGGTAGGTTTTGTTCAGGTTATGTTCAGGTATTTAATCTTTAAATTGGTCATTTTCGAACATGCAAGGCAGGGCTGTTTCTAGCTTTGTGGGGGCCCTAGGCAAGATGCTGTTTGGGGGCCCCTAGTTTGTTAAACTATGATAAAGAGATTCCTAACCCGTTGATGGTCCACAAAGAGGAAACAATCTATAACACTAAAAATTAAACATCTTAAGTTGAGCCACTCAGGCAAGTTAAACTGATAAAAAAACTACGATACAAGGAAAACAACAATCCTCTATATTTCAATAAAAAACTGATTCTTAATGTTTATAAAAATGTTTAATTTAAATAAAAGAAATACAACAAACCCACATCTATTTTAAAGTGCAACAACAAAAAACAAAAACAACACTAAAAATATTGCCTATTTAACATCAGTTTCGCACTTAAAGGATAAAACCTAATAGACTTAATCAAAGTAAGAATAGTTAATTCTCACATTGTTAATTTACACATTGGACTAGTTAAAGAAATAAAACTAAGATAATGATCCACTGCCATAATAGTCTAAAATAATAAACACTATGCCTCATATTTATGAATCACTTAAAAAGCAATCCTTTAAAATATTGATTTAAATTATAAAACAGTAGCACACTTCTAATTAGAGCCATATAAAACACACACTAAATTTTGTAAATGAATCCTGAATAATACTAAAATAATGTTAAGTGTCAAATATCTGAGACACAACTTTCACTTAAAAATAATAATATATGAATAAACGTATCTGGACTCAGTCATTCCACAGTTGGACAAACTGTCCATTCACATGAGACACACTCATTTTATAATAGGCAACTTTCATGAAGAAAACGCTAAGGCTGAGTTCATGACGAACAAATCCGAGCCAGCTAGCTAACATTTATCCAGGGCTAGCTAGCTGGCTAGTAGGACATAAACAAACTTGCTAAAAAATGGCGTTTCACCTCCACCTATCCAGCCCGACATCAACAAATGCCGTCGTTTTTCTTCCTCCGTTTTCTTTTTCATTTCGATGCCACCACTCTATTTGTAATGATGGGTAGCTGTCGATCATTCCCATCATACCTGTCAGCGGCCCACCACGTCGCTCACTGTGCGACAGTGCGGTCCAACGAATATGATGCAATAATGCCACAAAAACACCAGCCACAGCTTATCATTGAAGTTTATTTTATTTATATCCTACGTTTATTTTTAAGCATATAAATTACGTAACAGAGATAGCTACAGATAAAGACAGGACATTTTAATTCTCCTTAGAATTAAGGGGTTCCCGAGGCTGAACATCCAGCTTTGGGGCTCCCTGGTGGCTTGGGGGCCCTAGGCAGTCGCCTAGTTCGCCTATAGCAAGAAACGGCTCTGATGCAAAGCTACACAAATTAGACATAAGTGATTTAGGCGTAGGCCTATTAGGGAAAATATATTGCACTAGTTCAATTTGCTCCTCCTGGGAAGTTGAGGGCTCCGATGACGTGCCCCCAGGAATCCCCTCCGTCATCGGACGCCCTCGACTGATACCGATCGCCAACTCCTCCACAGGGGTGAGGGGGGACACCGCTGTCTAAGATGATGCACCCAGATACACTATATTACCAAAAGTATTCGCTCACCCATTCAAATGATCAGAATCAGGTGTTCTAATCACTTGGCCTGGCCCCAGGTGTATAAATTCAAGCACTCAGGCATGCAGACTGTGAAACAAGACATTTGTGAAAGAATGGGCCGCTCTCAGGAGCTCAGTGAATTCCAGCGTGGAACTGTCATAGGATGCCACTTGTGCAACAAATCCAGTCGTGAAATTTCCTCGCTCCTAAATATTCCACAGTCAACTGTCAGCTCTATTATAACAAAATGGAAGCGTTTGGGAACAACAGCAACTCAGCCACGAAGTGGTAGGCCACGTACAGTGACGGAGAGGGGTCAGCGGATGCTGAAGCGCATAGTGCAAAGAGGTCGCCGACTTTCTGCACAGTCAATTGCTACAGAGCTACAAACTTCATGTGACCTTCAGATTAGCCCAAGTACAGTACGCAGAGAGCTTCATGGAATGGGTTTCCATGGCCGAGCAGCTGCAGCCAAGCCACACATCACCAAGTGCAATGCAAGGCGTCGGATGCAATGGTGTAAAGCACGCCGCCACTGGCCTCTAGAGCAGTGGAGACGCGTTCTCTGGAGTGATGAATCACGCTTTTCCATCTGGCAATCTGATGGACGAGTCTGGGTTTGGAGGTTGCCAGGAGAACGGTACATTTCAGATTGCATTGTGCCAACTGTGAAATTTGGTGGAGGAGGAATTATGGTATGGGGTTGTTTTTCAGGAGCTGGGCTTGGCCCCTTAGTTCCAGTGAAAGGAACATTGAATGCTTCAGGATACCAAAACATTTTGGACAATTCCATGCTCCCAACCTTGTGGGAACAGTTTGGAGCGGGCCCCTTCCTCTTCCAACATGACTGTGCACCAGTGCACAAAGCAAGGTCCATAAAGACGTGGATGACAGAGTCTGGTGTGGATGAACTTGACTGGCCTGCACAGAGTCCTGACCTGAACCCGATAGAACACCTTTGGGATGAATTAGAGCGGAGACTGAGAGCCAGGCCTTCTCGACCAACATCAGTGTGTGACCTCACCAATGCGCTTTTGGAAGAATGGTCAAAAATTCCTATAAACACTCTCCTCAACCTTGTGGACAGTCTTCCCAGAAGAGTTGAAGCTGTAATAGCTGCAAAAGGTGGACCGACATCATATTGAATTCTATGAGTTAGGAATGGGATGGCACTTCAGTTCATAGAATGAGTAAAGGCAGGTGAGCGAATACTTTTGGTAATATAGTGTATATCTTACCAACTTGGACAATGTTTTTATATTTAATTAAAATTAAAAATTAAAAATAATACAATATATGACAAGGTAGTCTATGGTATAAGAAAGTCTCATACAAAGCAGTTACTATGTAGAATAATATCTACTGGATTATTGTGCTTCTGACATACATTAATGTGCAATATTAAACTTATGCATTTATGTGGTCGGAAATTCTCTGCCAAGTATTGCTTTTTTTGTTAATATTGCTCTTTCCTCCTCGTACACCTCGAGCAGAACTTGCTGCTACGCTTCAGAAAAATAGGCTGCTCTGCGCTTTGCCATTTTTACTCACGGTTTCGACACTCAATAGATGATGCCTTTATAACTTCGCCGTGGACGTGCACAACTCTAGCTTAACCAGTTCGGAGTTGATTGAACTGATTGCTAACCGGTGTTTTGGAAACGACAGCTCGGGTTTAGTCGCCTCAGGTTCAAACAACCCAGAGGTTAAGTTTTATCTCAGTATTTGTTAAAACTCCTTTCTGGAATACCCCCCTGGCGAGGTTTGGAATATGTGTATTTTTAATTCTTTGCCTGTTAAATACGCCAAGGAGGAGCTCAAGAGAATTCAGAGCGAACTCAAAAAGAAAATAAATGAAGGCAAGGACATCTACAGGAGGAAAGTGGAGGACCAACTCCCGAAGAAAAACACCAGGGAGGTCTGGAGAGGGCTGAAGACTATTTCAGGCTCAGACAGGGTTAGTGGGAACGGCCCAGAACCTGGAGACAGAGGGTGGGCAAACGAACTTAATCTGTTCTTCAACAGATTTGACTCTAGATCCACCCCACCACCCTCCCCCACCGGCGTGAACCATCAGTCTGCATCTCAGCCACTTCCTCTCTGGAAGTGGCTGAGATGTGGCAGCATCTCCTGAACCACCCCCACACAACCCCACCGACACCTCCCCACCTCCCACTCATCCCCCCAGTCCCTGCATAACAAAGCTCCAGGTGAAAAGAGAATTGGGAAGGATCAAGGCCAGGAAAGCTACAGGTCCAGACGGCATCTGCTCCAGACTACTCAGGGACTGCGCAGACCAGCTCAGCCAGGTGGTCACATACATCTTCAATCTGAGTCTTAGTCTGGAGAAAGTTCCTGTACTGTGGAAGACTTCCTGTGTGGTCCCAATACCAAAGATCACACACGCCAGGGAGCCTAACCACTTCAGACCTGTGGCTTTAACATCTCACCTGATGAAGACCATGGAGAGGCTGATCCTGAACCACCTCCGACCCCTTGTGAGCCCGAAGCTGGACCCCCTGCAGTTTGCCTACAAACCGAGCATTGGGGTGGATGACGCTGTCATCTACTTGCTTCACAGATCCCTTTTGCACCTTGAGGAGCCCAGAGGTACTGTGAGAGTCATGTTCTTTGACTCCAGTGCCTTTAACACAATACAACCGTCGCTGCTCAAGGGGAAACTAGAGGGAGCAGGGGTAAACAGCCAGCTGACTGCATGGACGATCGACTACCTCACCAACAGACCTCAGTATGTGAGGCTTCATGGCTGTGTGTCTGATGAGGTGCTCTGCAGCACAGGAGCTCCACAAGGAACAGTACTCTCTTCATTCCTCTTCTCCATCTACACCTCAGACTTCCGCTACAACACGGACAGCTGCCACATCCAGAAGTTCTCGGACAATACAGCCATCGTTGGACGGGTAACAGACGGGAACAACCTGGAATACAGGAAGGTGGTCGAGGACTTTGTTGACTGGTGTGAACGCTGTCACCTTCACATTAACGCCACCAAGACAAAGGAGATGGTGATTAATTTCCAGAGGAGGGCAGCACACACAGCACCAGTGAACATCCAGGGTTTGGATATCAACATTGTGGATGGCTATAAATATCTGGGTGTTCACCTGAACAATAAACTGGACTGGTCAGACAACACCAGTGTCCTCTACAAGAAGGGACAAAGTCGCCTCCACCTGCTGGGGAGACTGAGGTCCTTTGGAGTGTGTAGGACGCTGCTCAGGACCTTTTATGACACTGTGGTTGCATCAGCAACCTTTTACGCTGTTGTCTGCTGGTGTAGTGGAGTCACAGAGAGGGACAAGAACAGACTGGGCAAACTGATCAAGAGGGCCAGCTCCATCCTGGGCTGTCCTCTGGATTCAGTGGAGCAGGTGGGGGGAAAGGAGGATGTTGGCTAAACTGTCCTATATATCAGGAACAACCCCTCTCATCCCCTGTATGAGACAGTTGGGACTTTGGGAAGCTCCTTCAGCGAAAGACTGCTGCATCCACAGTGCAGGAAGGAACGCTTCCGCAGGTCTTTTGTCCCCTCAGCAGTCAGACTCTTTAACATCAGCATTTCCTAACTCTTCTGCTGCTGAACTTCTTTTCATTTACTTAAGCACTAGGGCTGGGTATCATCTAGGACATGGCGATTCGATACGATTTTCGATACAGGGCTCACGATACGATGCGATTTTCGATACAGTGAAAGTCGATTCGATTCGATTCCAATATCGATACATATTACTTTAGAATTATTACTCAACAAAACCAGACAAATATTATTTTATGTTCAATTTATTTATTTTTCAATGCTTTTTACTGAACTTTACTGCTTTTAACAGAAAAGGTGCCCAGTCTCACTAGGCACCTGCAGTCAACTTATAAAAAACATTTGTGCAAAAGAATACAATATGGCAAATACAGTAGTGCATTTCTCTGTGCAGTAGTTACTGCTGTAAACAAAATAAAACCTGAGGAGACATTCTACAGACTGTTATTTATCTGCAGTACCATTTACACATAAACCTGGCAAATATTTAACAGATTTTTCTTTTTAGTAAAAAAAAAGTGCATATTACAGAAACCCAAAGAATGCCCTGTCATACTAGGTACTTGTGACAAGCTTATAAAAATACTGGCATTAGTACTGAACTAAACACAATGTTAAACAATGCATAGAACAAACTCTTTCTACCCCAAATGTGACTTAACACATATGCCACTCTACTTCTTCATCATATTTTTGTTTAGAAACAGTAATTGGTCAACATGCTCTGGGTTAAGTGCACTCCTCTGTGCAGTGACTATGTCTCCTGCAGTAGAAAATACACGCTCGGAAGAGACGCTAGTCCCTGGAATACACAGGTATTTTTTTGCCAGACGTGACATGAGTGGATATTCTGTCTGGTGCTCTTTCCACCAGCTTAGTGGATTTCCATCTGAAAGGGACATGGGAGCAGTTTCCTTGTATCGAGTGATCTCCTCTTCTGCACGCACCTGTGTGGTTCTGTGTCTGGTTGCAGTACCTGTACTATATGTTTTACCAAGCAGATCAGCCAGACTGCATGACTGCCTTGCTCTCTTGGGAGGTGGGCTGGTAGAGATGTCCTCCTTGTTATTCACATGACTGTCGTCCATCATTGGCACCTCATCAGGCTCGGCTGTCTCCATTTCTGCCTGTTAGAAATAAGTAAAACAAATATAGAGAAACAGCAGGTTTAATACAACATGCATGTAGTACAGATAACATACATATCTGTGTTTTGCCAAAAATTATCTGCAAATTAATACAACCAAAGTGAACACAATCTATCAGAGTTATTTAAGTTGACATTATATGTACAACAGTATTAATTTTAAGCATTAACTTTTAAACCATGAACTTAGCAGTTTTACATGAATTCATTTTTATATATTTATTAACAGTTATTATTACTATTATTATTACATTGTTTAACCAAATGAATTACCTGAAATTGTTCCTGGATCCCTCCTGCTTCTGCAATGACCCTCATGTAGATGTCCTGGCGCTCTTCATCTGAGATGAAGGGAAGTGCTTTGAATCTTGGATCCATGGCTGCACACATGTATAAAGTCTCTTTCTGTTGGTCCTTGTACCTTTTTCCCAGATCTTCAGAGATTGCCGATTTGATTTCTTTTACCAATGTTGAGTCTGATGGGATAACCTGTAGGTCATTCAGTAGCTGAGCGTGAAGTGGGGCAACAACAGATAATGTTGGGGTGCTTTCCTGCGACATGATGAGAGTAGCCACCTTCATGGGCTTCATGGCATCCACAATCTCTTCAGCACATGTTATATCTGACTCACTGAGTGTACAGACGTCTTTCTCCGACCTCCTCACTTCACCTGCCAGTAGAGCAGCAGATATAGCAGGTTGCTGCTCAAGGAAACGTTCCAGCATGTCGTGCGCGCTGTTCCACCTAGTTACGACGTCAGTTATCAGTTTATGTTCAGGCAACTGCAGTAGGTTTTGTTTTTGTCGCAGTACATGGCTCGCTGTAGTGCTCCGCCTGAAGAAACTGGTTATGCGCCTCACTCGTCCCAACAAGCGTGCAACATTAGGGAGCTTCAGTGCGCGCTGTGAGGCTAAGTTGAGAGTATGAGCAAAGCACTTGAAGTGCAACATACCGGTTAGCTCAGCTGCGATGGCCATGTTAGCGGCGTTGTCTGTAACAATAACAGGGTCTTTCGCTGCTATGTCCCACTCATTCAGCGCCGTTTTCAGCAGCTCTGCTATGTTTGTTCCCGTATGGCTTTCATGCATTGCGCGTGTTTGTAAAACAAACGACATCAGCTCCCAGCCCTCTGTAACGTAATGGCATGTAATAGTCACATATGATTCTGTTGCACGAGAGGTCCAGCCGTCGCATGTCAGGGCAACCCTTGAAGCTGAGCACAGTGAAGTTTTGACATGCTGTTTGACTTCTTCATACTTTCTTGGCACGGCTATATCAGTGATATAGCGACGGGTTGGAATCACATAACGTGGCTCCAAAGTGTTTACCATATCTCGAAAGCCAGTGTTCTCAACCACGCTGTACGGGCGTAAATCAAGACTAATGAAACCCACCACAGAGTCAGTAATTTTCAGTGCACGCGGTGAATTTGATGGAAGTTTGTATGTTGCGTTGTTCAGTGTTGGTTGTTTCGGGTCAGCTTTCTGTTGTGACGGCAGCTCAGTTAGCTTGTCAGCATGGTGCCTCTGAATGTGAGCCCGCAAATTTGTAGTGTTTCCTGAATAGCGTACAGCAGCATTACAGTACTTGCAAATTGCGATGGTTTTGTCCATTCCTTGGCTGTTTGCATTGGCTTTAAAGCCAAAGTGTGTCCACACATCTGCCTTTAAGGAGGAAGGCGCTGGTAGTATCCGCTCGGCCATTTTGATTATTTTTGTTTATTCGCGCGTGCAGTTCCTCGCTGGTATCACGCGCCGCTGTACCCCCCCCCTAGGGGTTGGGGGGTGTATCGATATTAACAGCCAGAATATCGATATTATATCATTTTTTAAAATATCGATATATATCACTGTATCGATTTTTTTAGCACAGCCCTATTAAGCACAGTGTACAGTATATATATACTAGACAATTCCCCTGCGGGAAATCGCGAGAGTGGTGCTGTGTCGATGATATGATACAATACTACGATGCTACGATGCTAACATGCTACAATTTTTCACCTAATCTTATCCTCGCAGTTGCTATTGCAGAGGCTGTAGTATAAGTGCTAACATATGCTAACATAGCATATATTAGAAAAATGATTCTATGTTAGCGATGTTAGCATATGTTTAGGAAGTAATAGCACACCCGCTCCGATCGAGCCGCACGTTTTGATGTATTATTCGTGTATGTGCGATGAACTGTGCGGGACAAGTTAGCGACAGAAAACGATAATCCTAACTAACTAATTTTCTAGCCTCGGTTATTGGCACGAGCCACTAACTAGAAATTTCCCGCGAAAATTTTGAAGTGCCGAGTGGGCTGTTGCCATTGGCTGCTAATGTTAGCAATTAGCATGATGCGCTAGCCACCAATTTTAACATTGGTTTGGTGTTAGCATGTCTTTTAAGCCCCTAAAAATGAAATAGATGCAAATTGCTAACATGCTAATGCTAACATGCTAATTCCTAATATGCTATTCGCTAAAATGCTAATGCTGCCACTAATGCTACCACCAATTTCTAGCTACTAAAAATTAGCATTAGCCGCTAATGTTAGCAATTACAATGACACGCTAGCCAATTATTTTAACATTGGTTTAGTGTTAGCATGACTTTTAAGCCACTAAAAATTAAGTAGATGCTAATTGCTAACATGCCAATGCTAACATGCTAATTGCTAATATGCTATTCGCTAACATGCTAATGCTGCCACTAATGCTACCACCAATTTCTAGCTACTAAAAATTAGCATTAGCCGCTAATGTTAGCAATTAGCATGACGCGCTAGCCAATGACAGACACCTGTCATTGCTCAACTTGGGTGCCAAAAGCCAAAATGGCCGCCCCACAGACCAGTTACTTCAGTTAGAAGTTTCCCGAGTGGGCTGTGTCCATTAACATTGCCCCAAAATGGCCGCCCTACAGACCAGTTACTTATGTTTTCCCGCCTCTTTCTGTGGAGCCCCTGGTTGCCACGGTTACCAGTTTGAATTTCAGTTAGAAAACGACTAGAGTGGGCGAAAATGCTGAAACCACGGCCTCGAACAGGAAGGCCTTGTGGCCAAACCGTGTGTCCAATCGTTAAACCGACTTCACTTTGGGCATCTTGAGGCTTTCCTGAACGTCTAGATATGCAGTTTGTGGGTAAAATGAAGAAATGTGAGCTATTTAAAGCGATTTAAAACAAAGGATTGCTTCTGCTTTCCTCCACAAATTTAACATTGCAGTCTATGGAGCGAGGAAGGGGTTTGCTGGCGCAGCTTTGCGTCTCACGCCAAAACTATAAGACTTACAGCTTTAGCAGACGAATTGTGAGCGAGAAGACAAATTTTCCTACATTTCTATGTATAAATTATGTCTGCGGTGTGAAATTTGTGGCCACCGGAGCAGTTTCTATTTAATTTTTTGCCTAATGTTCTTCTCTCCTCTTCACTCTAGCTGATGATGTCATCCACTCTAGCGCGAACATTCCGCGCAATAC
Organism: Planiliza haematocheilus; assembly: GCA_005024645.1. Lineage (NCBI taxonomy): Eukaryota > Metazoa > Chordata > Actinopteri > Mugiliformes > Mugilidae > Planiliza > Planiliza haematocheilus. Next base: position 28,662 of record SRSE01000472.1, read on the forward strand.
ACACCCATTATAAACCCCGAAATTTGAGTAAAAACCTTCACAACTTTGAGGCTTAATGGTTTAAAAAACGGTAAAAGGTGTCGATAAGTGAAGGGAATCTCTGAAGAGAAGACAAGAGTGTCTACGTTTTAAAGTTTAAATGAAGTGTCTGGGTGAAAGTATGCCAGAGCAGTTGATTGTAGAAAATGCCTGTTGATTTTTCGGGGTCTCCCATTCATTTCAATGGGAAATTTAAAAAATTCGCGAAAAACTCACCGATCGCTTATCCAAGTAATAGCATAGGATTCGGGATCAAAACACATGTTTCGATATATCATGTGTTGGGGTCCTCTCGCCGGTTCGGGCCACATTAATCGGCGAAAAAGGGCGGAAAATGAAAAATAAAACTGCAAAGAAACACGCAGAAGATCAAGAGTGGCCTCGTGTCATAGGCACTCGGCACTAATAATAAAACTGCAAAGAAACACGCAGAAGATCAAGAGTGGCCTCGTGTCATAGGCACGAGGCACTAACTAGACAATTCCCCTGCGGGAAATCGCGAGAGTGGGGCTGTGTCGGCAGCAGTTTGCGCTAAGATGACATGATACAATACTACGATGCTACGATGCTAACATGCTACAATTTTTCACCTAATCTTATCCTCGCAGTTGGACTGATTAAATAAATATCCAAATATATAAAAGCTCATGTAGGCTAAATCATGCCGGTGGAGATGTGGCTGTTTATGCTGAAATATCCCACACAGCAGGGGACTCCTAGGCGGATCCGTGTTCAAGTCGCCAAACCCGCGTGACTGTCACATTTGTTTTGGCTACGCCCAGAGGATCCGCTCCGCCTCCAGGCGGCGCGCAAAATTCTACTGTCGTACAGCTGTTCCTGAGCGGACCCGTATCGGATCCGCGGACGCGCCATTAACGTAATGTTTGAATTTAAACAGTACGCAACGCAACGCAAGAGACAGATCAGATTTTCTTTTCTGGACACGGTTGCTGCCTGCGCCCTCTTGAGTAAGTATATTGATTTATTGACCTTTTACATCCACATTGGCCTTTGTTTTTTTACCATTATGTATTAATAATTTGTTTAAATGAATGAATGAATGAGTGACTGTCATTTTGTGCAGCTATTAACGTTAGCTGAGATGTGATAATCATGTGAGTCTGTAGCCTATTTGATTTAAAATGGGATAGCAATTTCGGTAGAATATGTTATGGTCGTGTGATTAAAAAACACGTTGTTTGATCTGGCCTGTTTTAATGTGTCGCTGATTTATGTAGCCTGCTAAAGGCGTAGCTGCTAACCTTAGCTAGCATGCTGCTAGGCGCATTTGCATCATTTTGCAAGTTGCTAATGCCTATATGAGTTCACGTTTGCGATGCAAACTATAGATCAAGCTGATAAATTGGCACTAGTATTTCAGCCAGTGAAGTGGGGTCAACATTACAGTCTTTATCTGCTGTGATAGCTAATGTTAGCAACTAGGTCCATTCACTCGGCACATCAACGGTTAACATAGCAGCTAGACCGATAATTATCGTCGTGAAAAACAAAATTCCACTGGAGCTTCAAGCGGTTTTGAGCACTCAGCTTCGAGTCACTATAACATTACAATGTCATTTTCAGCACATAATTTAGATACACTTAAATTTGATTTCGGTCGCTTCTTCTGGCAGATGACTATTTTGTAGTAGCCTATACCTCCACATCATAGGAGTATGTAATACCATGAACTTCATGGAGTCTAGGCTTATATTAAATCACAATAAATAATATATATAGATATATAATCTTTTAATTAAACCAGGATTATGAAGGTAAATAAATAAAGCTTTCAGTCTCACACATGCCCTTTTCTTCCAGAATTTCTTCATTCCCTGCGATGTTTATAACGTAAGTCACTTTTCTATTTTAATTGAATGTCTTACCTATATCATAATGATTATAATATCATATTGTATTATATAAGCATTTGGCTTTGGATGCTACATGCCACAGGCTAAACATCCCACACAGCAAAAGGACTGCGCGGCGGATCTATCGGCGGCTTCCGGAACGGACCCGCGAAACGGACCCGTATCGCGGGTCCAGATGCACTCAGGAACGGATCCGCTACGAAGGCGAATCGCGGATCCGCCGTGGGACCCGCAAATTGATACAGGCTTAGCCTGGCTACTACAGCAATAGGTGTAAACTTAAATCTGCATTGCCTTGTATTTTTAACCTAATATTGTCAACAGAAAATATTATATAAGCATTTGGCTTTTAGATGCTACATGCCACAGGCTAAACATACATATCTGTTTGTTTGATTACAGGTGCCCTGAGGAAAAACTCATTTACACGTTCAGCCACGGATGAGGAGGTCACAAAGCATGCCATCAGGTGGTTCAACCTGCGGCAGATCGGGTGATCGTCCCGCCTCCTTCCAAAAAAACGGAGTGGCCTAGGATGAGAGGAATAATAATTAAAACATATTTTTATTGAGCTTCTTGTCGTTCACCAGTTATTCATTTTCTGATATTTTAGCTGTGTATAACGCAGCATTTCACTGAAGTTGTAGCCTAATAGATGGCATATTTTATGTCTGCACCGACCTGGCGCCTGTATAAAGCACTAAATTAGGTTTTGACCACAAATTGAATGTAGTACCCTAACAAAAACATAGACTATAACCTATAACATTTCATAAATGTTAATGTCAATTTTATATTTCCATTGCGCTATCACTTTTGTACAGTAAATGCATGACTTGGAACATTTTCTGCTGACAAAAAATGTTAGGTTAAAAATACAAGGCAATGCAGATTTAAGATTACACAATTGCCGTAGTAGCCAGGCTAAGCCCAGTGATAGCCTCGTTTTTTTGTCCTATAGTTTAGTTTATCCTACAACATGAACAGAAGGGATTTTGAAAATTAGATAAACGGGTCCAAAACGGACCTGGGCCGGATGAGCCTTTATGAGTCCGCTGCGTGTCCGCAGTATGTATCCGTTGTATGTATCAATTTGCGGGTCCCAAACGGACCCGCCGCGGAGGTGAGGCTTTAATCGCGGATGCGGAGCAGCGCGGAGCCACGGCGGAGTTCCTGAGTGCATCTGGACCCCGATACGGGTCCGTTTCGCGGGTCCGTTCCGGAAGCCGACATACATCCGCGGCAGGTCCGCTGCGCAGTCCTTTTGCTGTGTGGGATGATGCACGTTTATGCTTGTTGAACTAGTGGTACTTATTGCCTCTGCGAAGGAGGTTATGTTTGTTGACTTTCAACTTGTGAAGGTTTTATTTCACTTACACTGACACGTGTTGTCGTCCAGTCGACTTGTCTTCTCCACAGATCACTTAACTCCTCTTTGCTGCCGCTGCACACGCTGCGTTTCTCTCTCTCTCTCTCTCTCGCTTTGTGTGAACAGCAGCCCCGCCCCTCAGTGATCAGAGCGACAGAGCGGAGGTTTTATTTTTATTTTATTTTTTTCAGAGAGAGACCGAGAGCAGTGCAGGGACATCTAATATGTTAGCATGTTGGCATATGTTAACATATGCTAACTAACATATGCTAACTTCCGTCGAAGTTAGCATATGTTAGCATATGCGCCACAAGCCCAGCCTCGCTCCGTCCTTTTTTTTTTTTTTTTTTTCCAAGCCTCGCTCCGTCTGTGTGTGTGCGTGCGCGTGACGTCAGTGAGACAGAGCGGGAAACAGCCCCTCCCCCTCCTTAACTGTTGCTGCGCAGGTGCTTTGATTAGCCGAAAACATAGCAGTCAGCACAGAACCACTCCCTCGAACCACTGCCATTTACTAAAAACGTAAACCAGTTACTCACAAACTTTTTTCACAGTGACTACCACAAGGCTTCCATGAACACAGACATGTATTTTTTATTCTTCCTAGTGTAAAAAACATGGACATTCTAGCGAGTTGAAAACTACCGTCCGTTAAATTTTTGTGACGAAAAACTTTGCTGAATTAACATTGGGTCCTATGGAGCAGTTAGGCTGTCCACTCCTCACTTCTAGGCTTCTCATTCAAAAACTGTGAATCCTATCGGTTAGGTAGACACATTGTAGGCATCAGGACAAGTATGACTACTACTTTGGAGAAAATTTTGTGTGTAGAGTGAAATTTGTGGAAGCAATCACAGTTTTAAAAAAAGATTTTGAACATTTTTTCAGAGCAGCCCGCACTGTAACTGATGGGCCTCTCACTTGTCGACTATGTCGGGAATAATTCCGACCTGGAGAAACTAAATAATAGCACACCCGCCCCGATCGAGCCGCACGTTTTGATGTATTATTTGTGTATGTGCGATGAACTGTGTGGGACTAGTTAGCGACCGAAAATCCGTGGGAATAATAACTAGACAATTCCCCTGCGGGAAATCGCGAGAGTGGGGCTGTGTTGGCAGCAGTTTGCGCTAAGATGACATGATACAACACTACGATGCTACGATGCTACAATTTTTCACCTAATCTTATCCTTGCAGTTGCTATTGCAGAGGCTGTAGTAGTGCTTCGCACAGCCCACTACTGGCCCTATAGCTTTGCTATATGGGTCAGTAGTACATGCAGCAGACCCCTCCCAGCTCCACCTGAAAGCCAGCATCAGGCTAAGTCATTGGTCGGCTAATAGTTAACATATATTAGCAGTGAAGTTATGTTGGGCACAAACACACTTAACACATGGATAATTCTAGAAATCCCAACTGATTGGGGAAAGGGGGGGGGGGGGGGGGGGGTCATAGAGTCATGTTCTGGCACCCTAATATAGTCCTGTATTGAGTGAAGTGGTCATAATGTTTTGGCAGCCTGTGACTGTCATGTAAAAATGGAGTGGATGGGTCATAGTGTCAGGTGTGGCCTAGGCTGAGAGGAATAATAATTAAAACATATTTTTATTGAACTTCTTGTCGTTCACCAGTTTCTGATATTTTAGCTGTGTATAACGCAGCATTTCACTGAAGTTGTAGCCTAATAGATGGCATATTTTATGTCTGCACCGACCTGGCGCCTGTATAAAGCACTAAATTAGGTTTTGACCACATAATGAATGTAGTAACCTAACAAAAACATAGACTATAACCTATAACATTTCATAAATGTTAATGTCAATTTTATATTTCCATTGAGCTATCACTTTTGTACAGTAAATGCATGACTTGAACATTTTCTGTTGACAATATTGTTAGGTTAAAAATACAAGGCAATGCAGATTTAAGATTACACTATTGCTGTAGTAGCCAGGCTAAGCCCAGTGATAGCCTCGTTTTTTTGTCCTATAGTTTAGTTTATCCTACAACATGAACAGAAGGGATTTTGAAAATGAGATAAACGGGTCCAAAACGGACCCGGGCCGGATGAGCCATATGAGTCCGCTGCGTGTCCGCAGCGGATGTATATGTATCAATTTGCGGGTCCCAAACGGACCCGCCGCGGAGGTGAGGCTTTAATCGCGGATGCGGAGCAGCGTGGAGCCACGGCGGAGTTCCTGAGTGCATCTGGACCCCGATACGGGTCCGTTCCGGAAGCCGACATACATCCGCGGCAGGTCCGCTGCGCAGTCCTTTTGCTGTGTGGGATGATGCACATTTATGCTTGTTGAGCTAGTGGTACTTATTGCCTCTGCGAAGGAGGTTATGTTTGTTGACTTTCAACTTGTGAAGGTTTTATTTCACTTACACTGACACGTGTTGTCGTCCAGTCTCCACAGATCACTTAACTCCTCTTTGCTGTCGCTGCACACGCTGCGTTTCTCTTTTCTCTCTCTCTCTCCCTCGCTGTGTGTGAAGAGCAGCCCCGCCCCTCAGTGATCAGAGCGACAGAGCGGAGGTTTTATTTTTATATTATTTTTTTCAGAGAGAGACCGAGAGCAGTGCAGGGACATCTAATATGTTAGCATGTTGGCATATGTTAACGTATGCTAACTAACTAACTTCCGTCGAAGTTAGCATATGTTAGCATATGCGCCACAGGCCTCGCTCCGTCCTTTTTTTTTTTTTGTGTGTGCGCGTGCGTGACGTCAGTGAGACAGAGCGGGAAACAGCCCTCCCCCTCCTTAACTGCTGCTGCGCAGGTGCTTTGATTAACCAAGAAGCACAGAACCACTCCCTCGAACCACTGCCATTTACTAAAAACGTATGCCAGTTACTCACAAACTTTTTTCACAGTGACTACCACAAGGCTTCCATGAACACAGACATGTATTTTTTATTCTTCCTAGTGTAAAAAAAGTGGACATTCTAGCGAGTTGAAAACTACCGTCCGTTAAACTTCTGTGACGAAAAACTTTGCTGAATTAACATTGGGTCCTATGGAGCAGTTAGGCTGTCCACTCCTCACTTCTAGGCTTCTCATTCAAAAACTGTGAATCCTATCGGTTAGGTAGACACATTGTAGGCATCAGGACAAGTATGACTACTACTTTGGAGAAAATTTTGTGTGTAGAGTGAAATTTGTGGAAGCAATCACAGTTTTAAAAAAATATTTTGAACATTTTTTCAGAGCAGCCCGCCCTCTAACTGTTGGGCCTCTCACTCTAGCGCGAACATTCCGCGCAATACACGCCCATTATAAACCCGAAAAAACAATTTTCGCGACTATGTCGCAAATAGTTCCGACCTGGAGAAACTGAATAATAGCACACCCGCCCCGATCGATACGCACGTTCTGATGTATTTTTCGTGTATGTGCGATGAACTGTGCGGGAGGAGATAGCGACCGAAAATCCGTGGGAATAATAATAAAAATAGACGACAATAACAAGTAGTGGGCTGTGCTTGCACAGCCCCACTAATAATATAGGGGCTGTGATTGCACAGTGGCGAGGTGGTTAGCGCTGATGCCTCACAGCAAGAAGGTCACCGGTTCAAATCCATGGGCCGGCTGGCCTTTCTGTGTGGAGTTTGCATGTGTCTGCGTCTCTCCAGGTACTCCGGCTTCCTCCCACCATCCAAAGACATGCTCGTTAGGTTAATTGGTGATTCTAAATTGTCCGTAGGTGTGCATGTGAGTGTGAATGTTGGCCCTGCGATGGACTGGCGACCTGTCCAGGGTGTACCCCTGCCTCTCGCCCGATGACAGCTGGGATAGGCTCCAGCAGACCCCCGTGACCCCTAACAGGACTAAACGGGTTTAGAAAATGACTGACTGACTTTAGATATACCTTCTGGTAGAGCTGAAACGCTTAATCGACTAGTCAAAAATGTCTCTGCAGCTCCTTTGATGATAATTTGTTTAATTTTTCAAACATATTTAAAAGGAATATGGTAAAATGGTTCCAGCTTCTCACAATCTCAATCTGTTTCCTTGACTATATATGATAGAAAAGACAGCATTTTGGTCTTTTAGACTTGTTGGTATTAAAAAACCAAGCAATTTCAAGATGTAACTGTGGGCATTTTTCAGTGTTCTCTGTCATTTATAGACAAAACAGCTGAGAAAATAATCCTTAGATAAACTGATAATTAAAATATGTATTAAAATACTTGTTTATTATGATATATTCAGAGGGATTCAGAGATTTGTATATTATTAGTGCAGATATCCAGTATAATATTTAGTGTATATATTTAATCTATTTTGTTTGATCTCACTTTGTTACTTTTGTGACTGCGCTGTGCAGGCAGAAGATGAAGCCCTCGTTCGAAGAATCAATAGAGGAGACCATGGTAGGAATATATGTCGTTAGACATGATGCCACCAGTAAACCGGAAGAGATTGTGGTTGTCTTGGAAGGGTACTGCATGATCTGGACAACATTGCATTAGATGCTGCCATGTTATTTGGCCTAATGTATGCTGTCAACCTCAGCTACCCTCCTCAACTGAAGTATTTTTTGAAGTGCTTCAGAAAGTTGTGATGAAGCTGGGCGAAAACACGCTCTCTAAGAAAGCCCAAGTCTTCAAGTCTTCAGACTCTGTGAGTGAGCTGTTGCCATGGACCATGGTTGCTCTTTTGTTGCTGTCCTTCTGGAGTTTGGACATACAGTATACTTGCACTGCCTTTTATTTAAACTTTTTTTATCTGTGGCATACTGTATATGCTGTGTTTTCATTTTTCCAAAATGTACCTTGCAGTGTTCTTTGACTAAATAAAATCACTCGTAAAATGTAAAAGTTTTTCTTGTCTTATTTGTTTTTGGAAATTTTCATGGTAAATGCTGTAAATAGGAGCTTAGGTTGTATCAGACAGAAGGATGTACAAAACTGATTTATTTAACAGAAATTAGTGCACAGAAATAATTCTATCATGCAATGGATGAGCAAAGTATGCAGAAGTTTTATAACTTAATAATAGTGTAAGATTTACTTGTCCACGTCAGGTAGATTTAACAGAACAAGTGTGTGTAATTTATGTAAAAAAAAAATATTTAGTTTTCATGTAGATCCAATAGATCCATGTGGTCTGATGAGTCCATATTTACCCAGTTCCAGTGTGATGCACTAAAACAAAAAGGCTGTTGGATCTACATGGAAAAAGTATGTACATCGGTTGCATATATTAAAGTTATGTTTCCTTAAAATTATTTGTTTACGTTAAATATACTGAATTGTTAAAGAAACATGACTTTTGTATATTACTTCAATAATTTTCTTCAATGTTACGTGTATTCAAGTACTCTATGTTAAACCAACATAATTTTTTTAAATGTTACTTTAAAGCTTTTTTATGCTTGTTCTATTCAGTATTCAGCATCTGTTAACGCAACACAAGTTTTTTTACATAAATTACACACACTTGTTCTGTTAAATCTACCTGACCTGGACAAGTACATCTTACACTATTAAGTCATAAAGCTTCTGCATAATTTGCTCATCCATTGCATGATAAAAATTTTCTGTGCACTAATTTCTGTTAAATAAACCTATTTTCTACATCCTTCTGTCTGATCCAACTTCAGCTCTTATTTACAGCATTTACCATAAAAATTTCCAAAAACAAATAATACATAAAGAAAACCTTCATGAATGAAATGACAAATGAAAACACAGCATATATGCCATAGACAAAGAAAGTATAAATAAAAGGCAGTTGTAAAAGGTGTTGTGTCCACCTTCTCATAATATAGCATCAGCTCACTTAGTCTGTTTTTGAGAACTTGAGCATACTTAGAGAGCGTGTTTTCGCCCAGCTTCATCTCAACTTTCTGATGAATAAAATAAATAAATAAATACTTCAGTTCAGGAGGGCAGCTGAGGCTCAAAGCATACATGAGGCAAAATAACATAGCAACAGCTAATCCAGTGTTGTTCAGATCAGGCAGTACCATCTGGCCTTTCTAGACAACCACAATGTCTTCTAGGTTACTGGTAGCATCATGTCTACCGACATATATTCCTCCACCACAGTCTCCTCAATGGCTTGTTGAAAGAGGGCTTCATCTTCTGCCTGCAGAGCACAGTCAAAAAAGTAACAAAAAGAGATCAAGATACAAGGGTTCTTCCAATCAGAAACAAGAAGTATTGATTGTTCTGGACATTTCCAGATGTTATTGTGTTTTGTGAAATGTCATTGTGTTTTTACCAGGGCCACTGTACTAACTGGATGTGGAAGACAGGAATCCATGTGATTTCAAAGAATGTTTCTTTCCCCAAAACTTTTCAGGGCAACTTTGACATTCCACACCTCGCTACCGCGGATATGACGCATGCTAACAGGGCGGTTATGACCCTCCCCTCTCCAGTAAACGTAAAGTCCTGTAAACCGTAACATCGTCTTATGTTGCTCAATGTTCCTGGCCGGTTAAACCATCGGCTTTATGAAAACTATACGTCTAAAGTGACTAATGTGAACTCGGACAAACATTTGATAAGTTTTAAGAGGGGGCGGAGTTTTCAGAGGAAACATGTATTTTCTGTTTTAACCATTGACTCTATGACTGAGACTTGTAGACTTTGCATCCACCGAGATTTAAGGGATTATACATGATTGAAGCATGTTCAGAGGAGAACATAACAAAATCATGTCTTTTTTTCCCCTTCTCAAATTAATTTTTAGTCTTTGGCATTCGATTCAACTTGGGGGTTGCTCTTTTTATTGTGTTTTTTTATTGGATTTTCATTTAAAAAAATAAATCATAGCTGTGCTTGTTTGTGTGGCTGTCTCTAGAAAAAAAAAAGCAAATGAAAACAGATAAAAGGTGCTATTCATAATGTTGGCAAAAAACAAAATAAATTAGAGTTAGGTGATGTTTAATCTTACATTTTTGCTTATGTCATAGCGTTGTTGTTCAACCTGTGACCGTCTCAGGCGAGCAATTTCCTCCTGTGGTGACTCTTGCCCCTGGCCTCGAACTGCTGTTTCCAAGTCTTTAATGTCAATCTCATGAGCTGTAAGCCGCCTGCGAACCTGTCCCCCCACCCCCAACACACACACAGCGTTAACAGTGTTAAATTGTCTTGTCTTGGACATACAAAATAAAATGCCTTTTATAAATATAATTTAGATTCTAAGCTATTAAAGCACTGATATTTTGCATAAATATAATTTAGATTAAAGAATGATGTTCAGTGAACAGCAGGTCTATCCGTCAAGTGTTAAATATGGACAAAGTTGAAACTATGTACACATCTGTGACTCTAAAATCTACAGCAAAGATCGATATTGATCATACCACTTTGTAGTTGGCTGGAGACTGTCCACCTGCGAGGTTTAGACTCCGGCCCTGTTCCCTCACGGAGCCAAACTTGTTGCGACGGATTCGCTCATTCTGCTCCTCCACGCTCATCTTTGGCTTCATCTCTGCAGGGAAAACAGCGCTCTTTGGACGTTCCTGTGACAAGATGGTGTTTAATCACACTTTATTTCAGCTTTCAGTCTCAGTCCTATTTGAACTTAGTGGTCCCTCTTGATATAGTTTACCATATTTTCTTCTCCCTTTCATTGTCTATGCATTTATGTCCTGTACTGCATGTTATTAATCACACATTTTATGATGCATTTTATGTCTGGGAGAAAGATAGTATCTGGCTTTGGAGCAGCATTTTTTAAGTCTCCAGTTGTATAAATGCTCACATTCTTCTTTCAACTCTCTTCTCACCTCAACCAGGCAGATGCCCACCCATTTTAAGTTTTTTCATTAATGGCTTTCTCCCTAAACTCTAAGGCCTTGTACACACGTACGAAAACGATATTTTTCCTATCCGTTTTCAAGAATATCCGCGTCCAGACGGATCCGTCTTAAAGCGACTCAAAATGCTACTTCATATCCCAGGTCTGTCCACACGGATCCACAAGAAGTGCGTTTCCGAATTTTTCCACCCTGGGAACCGGTTTCAAAAAAGTGCGTTTTAGGGCTATACGTTTACGGGATTCGTCTGGACGATAGGTCAAAACAATGAAAAACATCTGCGTTTATGCCAAAATGCATTTTCGTGTGATGGGGGTGGGTGGGGTCTTTGATCACTTTGTGGGCTCTGGACAGACAGTGTTTTTTTGCATTCGGGAGCCGGTGATCTTTTCTGCTGGCCTCACCACTCTCTGTACCAAGTGGGTTGTGTGGGTGTATATTGAGTATATGTATGCAAAGGAGGAAAATAAATACAAATAAATCAAAAGGTAATGCATGCACATCTGATCATCTAGACCTGGGCGGATCCATCGCTGGATCCCTTCCTAAAATAGCCACACAAACCAGTGATTTTCAAAGTAGGGTCCACCAGAGGGCACTAGGGGGGCCTCAGACAATTGTAAGGAAGATGAGAAAAAATAAATAAATAGAAAAATTAAAAAAATATATATTTTTTTATTTCTAACCATTATTATAAAATGTAATCTAATTATTTTAATAATCATTATTATAAAATATAATCTAATTCTTTTAATCATTATCATAAAACATAATTATTAATAATATATCATATCAAAATGTTATTTGCCATGCTCATCTTTTTGATTCCCTGCCGGTCAAAACATCGTTCATGACTGTGAGGGCGTCCCTCACAGATGATTAATTCCTTTTTCTTTTGTTAGTGAATTATATTAGGAAGCAGTAGGGGTGAACTGCCATTTATGTTCAAATCTGTTTTCTGTTTGTTGTTTAAGCCTAAGTTCACCCTGAAGGCAAGCTTAATTTTCTTTTTGTACATAAACTGTGAAATTCATTTGTTCACTTGTCTGTGTGGCGGGAATAAAATGGTCACTTTTGTTACAATCGTTCCTCAAATCCCTAGACCGGGACGCAGCATAAAGTGGGGGCTCGTCTGTTTCTTTTTTTGCGGTCCTTGCTAAACAGTTTTTTCTGTGTACATGAGTACCATGTCCAAGGTGTATGGATGCGTTTATGCAAAATCCGTCTTTGGATGAGTTGGAAAAGTGTACAAGTGCAGATCTATTATTGCTTTCTAATATTTATGATGTTTTGGTCCCTTTTAACGCACTCAAGGCATATTCTGTTTATCGGAACAGCAGGTGGAGCATGGCGTTATCGCCAAACCAAAGCTTGAAGTCCAAATTGAATCGGATGATCTATTCGGGGAAGGTGGAGCGGAGGCTGCTGCTGCAGAGTCAGAGCCAGGGGCAGAGACTCCTAGTGCCGTTCAGCTCTCGGGCCCAGACCCGATGGCGCTGATACAGGCTGGGGTGGACACGGAATATCTTAAGCTGGCCCTCCGCCTGAAAGAGGTGAGTTGAAAACGCGGGAGATCGAATTGATGCATCTCCGCATAAGAGCCATGGAGCTGTAGAGATCTCCACGTCAGACTTACTCCCCCGTGAGTATGCGTTTCCCCACCTCGCCTTCTGATCAGTTTGACGTGAGCAGGCATATTGCCTTGGTCCCACCATTTAGAGAAAGTGAAGTTGATCATATTTCAATGCCTTTGAACGGATTGCGGCAACTTTAGGTTGGCCAAAAAAAATGTGTGGAGCTTGCTGTTGCAGTGTAAGCTAAGCAGAAAAGTGCAAGAAGTGTGTACGAGTTTGGCTATTGATGAGAGTCTGGATTATGATGTCGTGAAAGCTACTGTGTTGCGGAATTATGAACTGGTCCCTGAGGCATATCGCCAGAAATTCTGTGCATGTGAAAAATCTGTCAGCCACAGTTCTCATGGGAGAAATCTGTAAGTGGTGTAAAGCCAGCAAGGTTGTCTTCCTGAAAATATTGTGGTTTACCTAAATAAATCTGCTGTGCTTGCAGATGAGTTTGTTCTAGCTCACCGTGTTGTTTTCCCGTCTGTGTGCCGTGAACACACCCCGAGTGTCATTCCAAAAGCTGTGCCTGGAAATGTGCAATGGGTCAATACAAATTCCAACACCCGTGAATGTTTTTACTGCCACGAGACCAGACATCTGATCGCTGATTGTCCTGATCTTCAGTACAAAGAACGAAATCACAGTCCCAAAAAGCCGAAAGGTGTTGGTTTTGTTAATTCTGTTCCTGCTCCATCTTCTGTTAGCCCAGATGAGGTAGGAGAAGACAAAATAGATGAGTGTTATAAACCGTTCATTTCCAAGGGTTCAGTCTATCTTATGGGAGACGACAAAGATCAGGTACCGATCATGATCCTGCGGGATACGGGAGCCAATCAGTCCCTGTTGTTCCACGGTGTTTTGTCTTTTTCTGACAGCTCTTTTAGTGGTTCTGATGCTCTGGTGTGGGTAAAGGGTGCTTTACGCGCGCCACTGCATACTGTGTTTCTGCGCTCACCTCTCGTTACCGGCTTTGTGAACGTTGCCACGTGTGGATGTTTGGACGTGTGGCTTTCATTCAAGGCAATGATTTAGCTGGGAGTAGAGTTTTCCCAAGCCCTGAAGTGGTTGAGAATCTAGTGCTTGATCCTGAATCATCTGCTGCGGACAGTCAGCCTTCGAAGGCTAACCCATCTTTCTGAGTATGTTAAACTTCATGGACATCTGGACTTAATATCTGGATTTCCATTTGAAGATTATTTAGGTAAAATGAAAAAGATGATTAGAACACCACACCATCCAATGGCTCAGGTTATTCGGCGAATCTCTGAGATGGATCATTTTACAGAGAATGAGGATTTAGGGGGAAAGAGACAGTTGCTAAAAGAGCATAGCCATTGACCAGTTCCATCCTCTATGGTGGACTCTCAAGTAGTTCAGTATGGAGAGCTTGTTATTAGTCAATGATGAATCGTCCATACATACCAAAGTCTGTCATGGAGTACCACAAGGTTCTGTCCTAGGACCACTTCTATTCAGTTTATACATGCTTCCTCTAGGAAACATTATCAGGAATCATTCCATTAATTTTCATTGTTATGCTGATGACACCCAACTGTATCTCTCGATTAAGCCTGATGAAACCAACCAGTTAACTAAACTCCAATCATGCCTCAAGGATGTAAAAAATTGGATGACCTACAATTTTCTGATGTTGAATTCAGACAAAACTGAAGTTCTTGTAATTGGACCCAAACACCTCAGAAACTCTTTTTCCAGTGACTTGGTCACTTTAGACGGGATCAATCTGGCCTCCAGCACCACCGTAAAAAATCTAGGCGTTGTTTTTGATCAGGATCTGTCCTTCAATGTCCACATAAAACAAACTTCTAGAACTGCATTCTTTCATTTGCGCAACATTGCCAAAATCAGACACTTTGTGTCTCAAGTAGATGCAGAAAAACTAATCCATGCATTTGTAACCTCTAGGCTGGACTATTGCAACTCTTTGTTATCAGGCTGCTCCAGTAAGTCTCTGAGGACTCTGCAGCTAATCCAGAACGCTGCTGCACGCGTTCTGACAGGAACCAAGATCAGAGATCACATCTCTCCCATTTTGGCTTCCTTGCATTGGCTACCTATTAAATCTCGAATAGAATTTAAAATTCTTCTCCTTACATATAAAGCTCTTCATGGTCAGGCACCATCATATCTAAAAGAGCTTATAGTATCTTACTATCCCTCTAGACCACTGCGCTCTCAGGATGCTGGGTTCCTTGTGGTTCCTATAGTTTCCAAAAGTAGATTGGGAGCCAGAGCCTTCAGCTATCAAGCTCCTCTTCTGTGGAACAAACTACCTTTCTGGGTTCGGGAGGCAGACACGGTCAACACCTTCAAGAGTAGACTTAAGACTTTCCTTTTTGACAGCGCCTATAGTTAGGGGTGACTCAGGTCATCCCTTAGTTATGCTGCCATAGGATTAGACTACCGGGGGACCTCTGGGTTATGCCTAGCCAGGCACAGTACTGGTCGAAGATGTAATCATCTCCCTTTACTGATAACCCTCTCTCTCTCTCTCTCTCTCTCTCTCTCCCCAATCACCATTACCGTCACTGCTAGCTACTAACTAAACTTCTTCCCCGGAGTTCTCTGTGCTTTGTCGTCCAGCAGGTTCTCATGGATCGTGGCTGCTGCTGTGGTCTACTGCTGACATCCACCATATAAAGCATTACTGTCATTATTGTTACCATATCTCCACTTCAGTTAGTTCATGATTTACTGCTGCTGTGCATTTGTGTCTCTCTATCACAGGTTCCACTGCTACTGTAATCATTCTATCATTCATTGTAATTCATTGTCATTGCATCTTTCATTGTAATTGTACAATATGTCTGTGTTGATTTGTACATGTGACATCCATTGCACGTCTGTCCGTCCTGGGAGAGGGATCCCTTCTCTGTGGCTCTCCCTGAGGTTTCTTCCACATTTTTTCCCTGTTAATAGGGTTTTTTGTGGGCAAGTTTTTCCTCACTCGAACCGAGGGTCTAAGGACAGAGGGTGTCACTCCCTGTACAGATTGTAAAGCCCTCTGAGGCAAAACATGTTTTGTGAATTTGGGCTATACAAATAAAATTTGATTTGATTTAAATTTGATTAGTGGTACAAAAATCAAAGTATCAAGTGAGGGCGACTGATGTGTAAAGATTGGTGACCACATTGCTTTGATTGAAAACATCCTTCATTCTCTGGGTAAGATTTACATTGTTTTCAGAGAATATGAGTTAGTGGAACCTTTTTTTGAGTATCCTCTGAATTCACAGGAGTCCCAACTCCTGTGAATTCAGAGGATACTCTATCTATTTGGTAGGAAAAATCTCATCACAGCTCAAAGTCATTGAGAAACATGGACATATTGAGAAATATGTCAGGCTACCACATTGTGACAATTTTGTTGCAGTGCCACTACTGCACTCAAAGCATAGCTAAAGCCTATTTTTATTCTTTGTTTGGGCATTCAGGCTACTGGCTTTGCTTAGAGCCTGCATTATTATGGGGCATACGCACTTAAGAAGCCTACTTGCTCATGAAGACTCTGTAGTTGATGTTGTTGTGCTGCTGGTGTGTTTGGTTTACTGCCCCAGCTAATGTGGCCACCGATAGTGTATACAGTTGCCCTTTCAAAGGTAGAAAAGTTGGAAAGAATGATTAATTAATTTATCAGTTGGGGATATATATATATAGTTGGGGAAGTAGCTAAAGGTAAGGATGGCTGCATGTTGGCCACAGTCGATTTGTTTGTAACGTGAATTGTTTGTTTGTTACCTGTTTCAGCCCGCATCAACGGGGCGAATTATGGTAGATTTGTTTGTTTGGCTAGTGGCTATTAGTTGCTATATTAGCTGTTAATAGACATTGATTGGTGAGGAAGACAGGGTTGTGCAGTGGCAGTGTGGAGGGGGGTGACTCCAGGATGCTGGAAATCACTGTTAAGACTTATCTATCTATCTATCTATCTATCTATCTATCTATCTATCTATCTATCTATCTATCTATCTATCTATCTATCTATCTATCTATCTATCTAGTATTATCTATTTATCTTATCCCTCTCAAGCCCCAATTAATATCTGTCTTACATCAAACAATATTTAACTGAACTGGTGTAGGTTCTGTACCATTATACAGTTTCCACTTAATGTTGATCAAGTGTATGTTTCTGTCTGACAATAGAAAGAATGTTCGGCTTGGCCCCCTGGGGGGTTTGGAAGAGGTGGATTCGGAGGAGGACAGTCCCCCACCACCCTCCAAGAAATTCGCTCCTGCCCCTTTTATCCCCAGCTTGAATCCCTCCCCTCAACCCACTTATACCCTCCTGAATCCCCCTGCACTCCCTCCTTTCCCCACCACTGCACTCCCTCCTCGCTCCACCAATGCACAATGTGAGTGCACTGTTCTGCTTTGTCACTGATTCATATACTTTATACACACATTTCATCTTACATTTTCCTTGTTAACATTGTATATGTCCCCCTGTAGCACCTGGCCACACCTTTAGATGGGCCTCCCAGCAGACAGATTCTGGTAAGGTCAAGTGATTTCTACTCAGTTATAGGGCTAGTCACATCACTAAAGCTGCGGTTTGGCTCTGTGTTCTCCCTTGTTCACTAGTAATGTAGTACCAGTTATTTTAAGGAATGCAATATATTTTGTCTAGGAAACTGGAAAATTACACACAATGTACAGTCAAACTTTTCCAGGACTGCCCCTATAAAAAGCTAACATACGTATTTGCAGATATCCACTTTCTCTGTTCAAGCATATCTGGCACAATCTGCCATTCGCTCTGTTGAGAAGGAGTAGTGAGGAGTGTGTATGTGAGCGATTCATTTCAACACCATGTTATTCTTTTTTTTTTTTGTGGAACTACAGCCAAAACAGTGGGGACACACAATGTAAGTACTGAATATGAGTAGATTTTCTAATTTTCTTGACATTGCCATTTTGGTTGTACTTGGTTGTTCGTTGCCGGTGGTGATTAAGGAGCTGGGCTAGCATGTAGTAGCCTGAAAAACTGGATTTAATTCCCATCTTCCACTTAACCCCAAGTTGTACTGGGGACAATGGTAAATGGTAAATGGCCTTGCTTTTATATAGCGCTTTTCTACCTATTGGTACTCAAAGCGCTTTTACAGTCAGAGACACATCTACCCATTCACTCACACAAGCACGCACACATTCACACACCAATGCCACGCACTGGGAGCAACTGGGGGTTCAGTGTCTTGCTCAAGGACACTTCGACATGTGGCACATTCCGGGGATCGAACCGCTAACCCTCTGGTTCGTGGACAACCCGCTCTACCTACTGAGCCACAGTCGCCACAATGTTGTCCCTTGTAGTATAATTTACATATGTCACTTTGGATGAAAAGTGTCTGCTAAAAAAATCTAAATAAATAAATGTTATATGGGTTTGTGTTGTTTGTATTTCATTTTAACATATAGTCAACTTATATTCTGTAGTAGTACTAAAAGAGGTGCTGACTAAGCTGGAGATGGTGCTGGACCAGCAGTCCACCATCCTCCGGCTGCTCCAGCATCGGGAAGGGACAGCTGTTACTAGTGTGGAAGGCCTACCACTCCAGGATATTAACCAGCTCCTGCTCCTGGAGCAGAGCCTCCGGGATCAGGTTCAGAGAGACAAAATGGTGAGCAATTTAATTTAATTTAAAACAAGGAACGATATGCATTCAAGCACAAAATGCACAACAACTGTGGCAGGACAAGAAAACATTTTGTTTATCAGAAACTTGATCGAAATGGTTGTTTTTCTTTTAAAATCTGTTTTAGATCAATTACCTGGCCCTAATTGGTGGCGCAGATGTGCGTGACTGCACATGGCGGGTATTGGAACGTGTCATATCAAATGGGCTGGCCAAAAGGCTCAACTGGACAGGAGTCCATGGAAAGACCTCCTTGGCCATCTGAGGGAGATGATTATAGTATATTTGGGCTCATACAAATTTTTATATCAGATGTTGAAATAAGCTTAAAGGAGAATATTGGCGACTTTTTGCAGATCTCTTAACAGTTAGAGCTACCAGGCAGCTACAGTGCTATGCTCTGGAGGGCATGAACATGGGGACTCATGCACATGCTCCCAGAGTGTAGCGCTGTAACTGCCTGGCAGCTCTAACTAGAAGCTGTGACTAGAAGAGAGCTGTATGCTGTATGATTTTTTTGCATGTACCTTGTATCCTTAGTGTGGGTTTTTTTGAGTGCGTCCCTCGCAGATGTTTAATTCCTGTGAGTGTATTTTTGAATTGAATTGAATTATATTAGGAAGCAGTAGGGGTGAACTGCCATTTATTTTCGAATCCGTTTTCTCCTGTTTTTGTTAAAGTTAGGTATTTAGGTTTACAGAATGTCTTTTTGTCTGTTTTTATTTGCATTTAGGTTTTAGTTAGACTTTGAGAACCAGGTAGCTGGGTTTTTTTGTTTGTTGTTTTGTCCTTAGTTCACCCTGAAGGCAAGCCTCATTTTATTTTGGTACATAAACTGTGAAATTTACTTGTTCATTTGTGTGTGTGGTGGGAATAAAAGGGTCACTTTTGTTACAATCGTTCCTCATCCATTTGTGTTCATGTTGCTTCCTCAAACCCCTAGACCGGGATGTAACACAGCACTTATACTAAACAAATACAGTATAATAGTTATTGAATAGTGAAGTAAGTAAAAGATGATGTTTTTGTACATATTTTTTAGCATTGTGTGTAGGTTTGCAAATGGTGTCCCTAATGCTTTTTGTGGGGCCTTGGCATGGAAAAGTTTGGTAATCCCTGGGACAAACAACATACTTTGAACATATTTCCAACCCTTGTGACAAGTAACAAATGTCAACAAGCTTTGAAGTTCATTTTAGCCAGGTTGATCACTTTTTGGGATCCCCTGAAAATATTTTGTTTACATTGCTGCATTTGCTGCTGAGAATTTGCAGCACCTTTCTATATTTACTTATACTGAATTTGACTTGTTGTCAAATGATACAAATTTTGTAACTGGGTTGACATACCTTGGAGACTCCATTCAGCACTCTGCCATTGTGCTGTGTAACTCCAGCAGAGCTTCTATGCAATACATCAGTGTGGACTTTGGTTCTAGGAGGAACAATACCAACTGGCAAATGACAAAAAAACAAGTCCATAAGAATGGGACAAAAAATAGGTCAGAAAGAAGAAGAAGACAGCTGGACTTGTAGAGTTTTTTGAGAAGACATTACACCACTCATCTGAGTAGCTTCTTAAGATCTAGGGGACTGGTGGGAAGTTTGAGTTTTAAACAGGAAACTCCTACCGAAACTTGTTTGTTGCGTAAGCAACCAGAAACCGGTGCAGCAGGTGGACTGCTGAATTGTTTCCCGATGAACTGACTCTTCTGTGTGGTACATGTGTTTGTGAATGGGTTGTTTGGTTTCCCCAATGTACAAGTCTGTACACTCCTCACTGCACTAAACAGTGTACACCACATTACTCTATTTCTGCCTGGGTGTTTTAGGGTGGGCTTCCTGGACTGTCTGGTGCATGTGGAACTTGTCCTTGTACCAGTTACATGCAAAGGGGTCGCCAGCTCTTCTGCCACAGGATGCCAGAATAGTCGGGGACAAGTATGGGAAATTCTTTTAAAGGATGCCCATAGATACTGCAAAGTAAAAACAGCAAGGACAAAAACCCAACCGTCCCACCCCCGTAAAAACACAGAGAGACACAAAGACATACGGAGACACACACACACGCACAGAGGCTCATATCCACTGTACTTGCTAGAGAGAGACATGGCTGGGCGCCGAGACCTGGAGCAAGGAGAAAGCCACGTTTGGGGGCTGACCACACCGAGAGGCCTCCAGCCCACGACTACAGGGAGCGCTGCTATAGAGACAGCCCTGACCCGGGCAAACAGGAGGCTGCACACCAAGGTGCAGAGTCCTCCAGCCACCCAGGCCTGAGCCGCTGACACATGGGCGTCGCCACCATTCAATGTGAGGGGGACGTGTCCCCCCCAGATTTCAAAATTATTCATTTGGACCCCCCCCATATTTAACATAAAATATTGGTTCATCCAGCGCCGTTTCTATTGCCTCGTAAAAGAATCAATTCCACTTGATCGCTAATAGAAAATACATAGTCGACTAGTGAATCCACTCCGTGTTTTCCGGACAACCTTCGACTCCCGCAGCATGAAGTGAGTGAGTGGCAGTGCATCGGGCAGTGAGTGCAGCAGCGGGCTGCTTGAAAGAGAAGGTAACGTTTGTTAGCCCTCAATATTAACACGAGGCCATGTTATATTAATTTTCAGCTAAGCAATTAAAACTAGAAGTAAGCTAATGAATTGTTGCAATATTTGCTCCTTCTCCAGACATAATGGACATTAGAAAGTTCCTGAGAAAGAAGCGGAAAGTATGTCAAAATGTCCCCACAACACAGGTGCTTTGCTAATGGAACGTTAGCTGACTTCAATTGTTGATAGGAAAAAAAATATGCTGCGTCCCGATCCCTTTTGACAGCAGATTGATATTGAGAGTGAGGCAGGAGCAGGAGCAGGGTCAGTAGCAGCTTGTGACGCGAGGGAGAGGGACAGTGCAGAGACTTCAGTCACGGAGGTGAGTGATTTACGGTGCTGGGCTGGTAGTTACAGTCTGGATTTGGGCAAGATGACGTTACGTTACTCCACACAGCTCTACAAACATCTAATATGATTACTGATCAGTTTAAGTTTCTTCTTTATATTCTAAATGCCATCTAATTGGCCCCAGAACCCATACCAGTGTGTCCCCCCCACATTAAAAAAGCTTCTGACGCCCCTGCGCTGACAGGACAGCACCCCCGTCAGTAGACAAGCAGCACCTCCCAGTGTGGTAGGCCCCCATGAGGAGACACTGGAACTAAAAACTGAGGGATTAAAACTGTAAAATAGGGTAAGAAAGAACAATATAGATAAAATGCTTTCATCTCATAAAATGAAAACATGTAGTTAAAGCATACAAATAAAATACAAAAAAAAAATCCGCTCCTCTGGCCCCACTTAGAGCCTGTAGTGCGATTTGCAAGACATCCAGCGCTCCACATTCATATATCTATCTACCACATAGCAAACTGATAAATCTGAACTGTGGAATAAAACGCCACAATGAACGCTTCTAACTGTTACTGATCGCAAACATCAGCGATGTAGGCTACTTTCAGAAACATCCTAACTTTGGTTTTGTCCTAAAGTTGACTATTGCTAAATTTTTTGACCTAAAGTATAACGACTAATTCCCGCGGAAATTTTTGAAGTGCCGAGTGGGCTGGTGCCATTAGCTGCTAATGTTAGCAATTAGCATGACGCGCTAGCCACTAATTTTAGCATTGGTTTAGTGTTAGCATGTCTCTTTAGACACTAAAAATTAAATACATGCTAATTGTAAGCATGCTAATGCTAAAATGCTAATTGCTAATATGCTATTCGCCAACATGCTAATGCTGCCACTAAAAATTAGCATTAGCCGCTAATGTTAGCATTTAGCATGACGCGCTAGCCAATGACAGACAGACACCTGTCATTGTTCAACTTGGGTGCCAAAAGCCAAAATGGCCAGTTACTTCAGTTAGAAGTTTCCCAAGTGGGCTGTGGCCATTAACATTGCCCCAAAATGGCCGCCCCACAGACCAGTTGCTTATGTCAGTTGGAAATTTCCCGCCTCTTTCTGTAGAGCCCCTCCTCTTCTGCTGCGTGTGAGCCCGTTGTCACGGTTACCAGTTTGAATTCCAGTTACGAAGACAGGCAGAGAGAGAAAAAATGCTGAAACCACGGCCTCGAACAGGAAGGCCTTGTGGCCAAACCGTGTGTCCAATCGTTGAACCGACTTCACTTTGGGCATCTTGAGGCTTTCCTGAACGTCTAGATTTGCAGTTTGTGGGTAAAATGAAGAAATGTGAGCTATTTAAAGCGATTTAAAACAAAGGATTGCTTCTGCTTTCCTCCACAAATTTAACATTGCAGTCTATGGAGCAAGGAAGGGGTTTGCTGGCGCATCTTTGCGTCTCACGCCAAAACTATAAGACTTACAGCTTTAGCAGACGAATTGTGAGCGAGAAGACAAATTTTCCTACGTTTCTATGTATAAATTATGTCTGTGGTGTGAAAGTTGTGGCCACGGGAGCAGTTTCTATTTTATTTTTTGCCTAATGTTCTTCTCTCCTCTCCACTCTAGCTGTTGGTGTCACCCCCTGTAGCGCGAACATTCCGCGCAATACACACCCATTATAAACCCCGAAATTTGAGTAAAACCCTACACCGCTTTGAGGCTTCATAGCTTAAAAATGGTAAAAGGTGTCGATAAGTGAAGGGAATCTCTGAAGAGAAGACAAGAGTGTCTACGTTTTAAAGTTCAAATGAAGTGTCTGGGTGAAAGTATGCCAGAGCAGTTGATTGTAAAAAATGCCTGTTGATTTTTTTTTTTTTTTCGGGGTCTCCCATTCATTTCAATGGGAAATTTTTCGCGGTATTTCGCAAATTTATTCGCGAACTCACCGATCGCTTATCCAAGTAATAGCATAGGATTCGGGATCAAAACACACGTTTCGATATATCATGTGTTGGGGTCCTCTCGCCGGTTCGGGCCACATTAATCGGCGAAAAAGGGCGGAAAATGAAAAATAAAACTGCAAAGAAACACGCAGAAGATCAAGAGGGGCCTCTTGACATAGGCACTCGGCACTAATTATTTAGCAATAACGAAGGGTATTATAAAAACTATACGTCGGTGTGTTCCGCTCTCTCTCGGTTCTCTGCTCGTGCGCAGTATTCCAGGGCCAATATGCACACACTCTATTGTGCACAGCTCTCCCTTGTGGAGGGGGAGGGGGGCTTGGGAGACCGTTTTGGGCTTTAGCGGAAAGGGGGGAGGGACTGAGAAGTTGTCGATGTTCAAATTTTTTGGCTAAATCCTGGATCTTCGCAATCCTGCCTACTGCACCTTTAAAAGGAGTAAAGGAAATCAATGAAACCAA
Source organism: Planiliza haematocheilus (assembly GCA_005024645.1). Taxonomy (NCBI): domain Eukaryota; kingdom Metazoa; phylum Chordata; class Actinopteri; order Mugiliformes; family Mugilidae; genus Planiliza; species Planiliza haematocheilus. The sequence continues at coordinate 52,328 of SRSE01000472.1, forward strand.
TTACAGTTTTTTACAACCGCTATGACCCGTTTGTCAGAACCTTAAACACTTTTTCAAAACTGTTAACGCACACCTGAAACACACAATTCCCCAAACAGTTAATTTCATGCTCAAAATCACGCAGTGTAACTAAACACAGACACACACTTCCAAAATACAATAATACACTAACACAGTTCACCAAATCTACCAAAGCACTGACACACGTTGTCTTCCAACAGAAACATTTAGCACAGTGTCCTAAAAAACACTGACAACTGATGGAATAACACAAACTGAATCAAATTGCATGTGTCAAATGTACTTTTTCCCTTTTTATTTTACAATCAACAGATTATTGTATTGATCATATATGTAAAGTAATGTTTGTGATGATGTTCTTCATTTTTCAGTTGTTGGGCATGAATTTTGTTCCTTTTTTTGTACAACACTCAGTACAAAAAGTGAACGACCCATGACAGAGCAGCTTTGCAGAATGTTTATGAAAAAAGAAGACAGTAAATGACAGGATTTGCGGTACACACTTTATTGTATTGCAAATGAAAAATTACTTACAGTAAAGAGGAAAAAAAAAACAGCATTTAGCTGCCATTCATTATTGTATTGTCAAATACACAAAAAGAAAAAGGAGCACAAGAAATCACTGTAAAATAGCAAGAAAAAAAAGCTAATCTGCTCGGTCGTCAGCATTGGGCCACATATTTTCATCGACATCACACCTGATGTCTTCTCTGGCCAGGCATCTTGGGAAGTATCTTTTTGCATGCCTTATCCAGCCCTGGCAGTTGTCAGCTGTGATGTCCTGGCATGCAGCAGCCATTGCATCCAGGAGGGACATTTGGTCATGTGGATGGTGATCGAATACTTTCCACCTCCAGGCTGAAAAAAACTCCTCTATTGGGTTGAGGAAAGGGGAGTAAGGGGCAAGGAAAAGGGACATCATCCTGGGATGGGCATCAAACCAAGCTGTGACTGCACGTGCATGGTGGAATGCCACATTGTCCCAGGTGATCACATGCATTAGCAAGTTACCCCCCAACTCACCCTCTCCCCTTTCCCCCTCAGGTACCAGTCCATCATACAGCTCTTCTAAAAAGTGGAGAAGGCGTTCGATGTTGTAGGGGCCAATTTGACTCTTATGCAGGAGCACACCATTGTTAGATATTGCTGCACACATGGTGATGTTGGCTCCTCTCTGGCCTGGCACAGCAACCGTGGCTCTTTTACCAATGATGTTTCTGCCCCGCCTACGTTTTTTGGCCAAGTTGAAGCCAGCCTCATCAATGTATATTATGTTATGTGGGGCTTGATTGGTCTCCAACTCCATGACTCTCTGTAAGCAATCAAACAAAATATATGTAAATGATTTAGAGTACTTAATGTATATAGGGTCATAGGAGTTTACAGCAAAATGCACAATTAGTACAGTGTATTTTGGATTTACAGTAATAACCTTACCTGGACATATTGGTGACGGAGTTCCTTGATGTGAACACTGTTCCTTTCAAAAGGGACTTTATAAAGTTGCGTCATCAGGACTCTGTGTTTAGCCAAAGTCCGAGAAATAGATGTAAGGCTGATTGCTCTGATGTTTTCAAAGACAAGGTTGTCTTGTAAAATACTGGCCCGAATTTCTTTCAGTTTTATTTCATTGTTAGCAATCACCATGTTGACAATGGCAAGTTCCTGTTCTTCATTTAGAAGCCTGCCCCTGCTCCCTGAAGGACGTAAACGTTGAACCCTTAGAGGAACAAAGTTATATATTACTGTAGTGGCCAGAAAAATACAGTTATTAGTGCAGAGTGCCTATGTCAAGAGGCCCCTCCTCCCATATGCGGCCCGAACCGGCCAGAGGACCCCAACACATGATATATCGAAATGTGTGTTTTGATCCCGAATCCTATGCTATTACTTGGATAAGCGATTGACGAGTTTTTCGCGAATTTATTCGCGAAAAACTATTTATTTGTTTATTTGCCTGCCTGCAGGGAGCAGTTTCTATTTTATTTTTTGCCTAATTTTCTTCTCTCTTCTCACTCTAGCTGTCCCTCTAGCGCGAACATTCTGCGCAATACACACCCATTATAAACCCCGAAATTTGAGTAAAAACCTACACCGCTTTGAGGCTTCATAGTTTAAAAACGGTAAAAGGTGTCGATAAGTGGAAGGAATCTCTGAAGAGAAGACAAGAGTTCCTACATTTTAAAGTTTAAATGAAGTCTCTGGGTGAAAGTATGCCAGAGCAGTTGATCGTTGAAAATGCCTGTTGATTTTTCGGGGTCTCCCATTCATTTGAATGGGAAATTTTTCGCGCTTTTTCGCGAATAAATTCGCGAAAAAGTCACCGATCGCTTATCCAAGTAATAGCATAGGATTCGGGATCAAAACACACGTTTCGATATATCATGTGTTGGGGTCCTCTCACCGGTTCGGGCCGCATTAATTGCCGAAAAAGGGCGGAAAATGAATAATAAGTAATAAAACTGCAAAGAAACACGCAGAAGATCAAGAGTTGCCTCGTGCCTAGCAGAGAACAGAGAACAGGGAGGTTATATATCCTGCTCTCTGTAAGAGTGCAGCAGCCAGGGAGAAGACACTTCAGGAGAACAAAGAAGTCTTGTTCACTGACTATGCTCTACACAAAGAAGGGAGGAAGAAGAACTAGAAAATTCCCGTGGAAATTTTTGAAGTGCCGAGTGGGCTGTTGCCATTAGCTGCTAATGTTAGCAATTAGCATGACGCGCTAGCCACTAACTTTAGCATTAGTTTAGTGTTAGCATGTCTCTTTAGACACTAAAAATGAAATACATGCTAATTGTTAGCATGCTAATGCTAACATGCTAATTGCTAATATGCTATTCGCTAACATGCTAATGCTGCCACTAATGCTACCACCAATTTCTACCACTAAAAATTAGCATTAGCCGCTAATGTTAGCAATTAGCATGATGCGCTAGCCAATTATTTTAACATTGGTTTAGTGTTAGCATGACTTTTAAGCCACTAAAAATTAAGTAGATGCTAATTGCTAACATGCTAATGCTAACATGCTAATTGCTAATATGGTATTCGCTAACATGCTAATGCTGCCACTAATGCTACCACCAATTTCTAGCTACTAAAAATTAGCATTAGCCGCTAATGTTAGCAATTAGCATGACGCGCTAGCCAATGACAGACAGACACCTGTCATTGTTCAACTTGGGTGCCAAAAGCCAAAATGGCCGCCCCACAACCCAGTTACTTCAGTTAGAATTTTCTCGGAGTGGGCTGTTTCCATTAACATTGCCCCAAAATGGCCGCCCTACAGACCAGTTACTTATGTTTTCCCGCCTCTTTCTGTGGAGCCCCTGGTTGCCACGGTTACCAGTTTGAATATCAGTTAGAAAAGGACTAGAGTGGGCGAAAATGCTGAAACCACGGCCTCGAACAGGAAGGCCTTGTGGCCAAACCGTGTGTCTAATCGTTGAACCGACTTCACTTTGGGCATCTTGAGGCTTTCCTGAACGTCTAGATATGCAGTTTGTGGGTAAAATGTAGAAATGTGAGCTATTTAAAGCGATTTAAAACAAAGGATTGCTTCTGCTTTGCTCCACAAATTTAACATTGCAGTCTATGGAGCGAGGAAGGGGTTTGCTGGCGCAGCTTTGCGTCTCACGCCAAAACTATAAGACTTACAGCTTTAGCAGACGAATTGTGAGCGAGAAGACAAATTTGCCTACGTTTCTATGTATAAATTAGGCCTGTGGTGTGAAATTTGTGGCCACCGGAGCAGTTTCTGTTTTATTTTTTGCCTAATTTTCGTCTCTCCTCTTCACTCTGGCAGATGATGTCATCCACTGTAGCGCGAACATTCCGCGCAATACACACCCATTATAAACCCCAAAATTTGAATAAAAACCTTCACAACTTTGAGGCTTAATGGTTTAAAAACGGTAAAAGGTGTCGATAAGTGAAGGGAATCTCTGAAGAGAAGACAAGAGTGTCTACGTTTTAAAGTTTAAATGAAGTGTCTGGGTGAAAGTATGCCAGAGCAATTGATTGTAGAAAATGCCTGTTGATTTTTCGGGGTCTCCCATTCATTTCAATGGGAAATTTTTCGCCTTTTTTCGCGAATAAATTGGCGAAAAAATCACCGATCGCTTATCCAAGTAATAGCATAGGATTCGGGATCAAAACGCACGTTTCGATATATCATGTGTTGGGGTCCTCTTGCCGGTTCGGGCCGCATTAATCGGCGAAAAAGGGCGGAAAATGAATAATAATAATAAAACTGCAAAGAAACACGCAGAAGATCAAGAGTGGCCTCGTGCCTATGGCACCCCCTTGACATAGGCACTCGGCACTAAAAACTGCAAAGAAACACGCAGAAGATCAAGAGTTGCCTCGTGCCTATGGCACGAGGCCCCTCCTCCCTATGGGAGGAGGGGCCTCTTGACATAGGCACTCGGCACTAACAACCTCATATTCTTAACAGACTCCATATACACCTGGAGGGAAAGTCTATGCAAGAAATATCCTTACATCTGCAGTGAGGGCGTCAGCTCAGGAGGCCGATTGAAGATTTGTAAGGATAAACACATGAACAAGGATGACCCCCTGCTCACCATCACCTACTACACAAAGGGAAAGGTGATGGTCCAGGGGGACGAAGCAAACTTGAAATCCTTTGAAGAAGTATTCTCCTTGATCAAGGCTGAGGTGGAGACCAAGAGGTGCAATGTTCTCTGTGACAGTGAAGATGATGAGAGCCCAACAGAGAACCCCACCACCTTGTCCATCTCTGCCCCTCCCACACCTGCCAGCTCCACCAACCAGCTGAAGCAGAGTATGGCCCTGCTGGAGCTGGACTTTGCTGAAATCAAAGAGCTAACCCAGGCCAGGCTGTCTGCCCCCCTAGACAACATTGTGCAGCAGCTTAAGAATGAAAACCAGGCCTTGACATCTGAGCTAAGAGGAAGTGTAGAGGCACTAAAACAGGAGAACAGTGTACTCCGGGCTCAGTTAGCCAAAGTGAAAGAGGACGCTGAGAACAGAGAAAGGAACTTCACCAGACAAGTCCGACACCTGACAGACCAACTCTCATCAGTCCCCAAAAAGACAACTACAGAGACAGAGACACAGACTCTCCCTGCTAGTCTTCCAAACCCCTCCCTTGTCTCTGTCCCACCATCTCTGGCCTGCACCCTACCAGCACCCACACAGCCAGCTCCCACCAGCCAACCCTGTCCATCCCAGCTGCCCTGCACTCAGCCTGAAGAACAAGCCCCACAAATGGTCCTGCTGGTTGTCTCAAACGGGAAATTCCTGGACGTTAACAAGCTTTTTCCTTCTAAGAAAGTCCTGTCTAAACGTTGTAGCACCACAGGCCAAGCAATGAAGCTGTTGAGAAAGGAGACCCTCGGGAACCCTCAATGCCTGGTGATCCACACAGGAACAAACGACCTGCACAACCTCCGAAGGAACACTGCTGAGGCAGTAAGGAAGATGGCGGAACAGGCCACCACGGAATTCCCTGACACCTGCATTGTGATCTCCACCCTGCTGCCTAGGACAGACACTCCTCCTCACGTCATCCATTACATCAATATGGAGATCAGAAGAGGTTGTGCCGCCTTACCCAACGTCCACCTGGCCCTCCATCCAACCATTGGCACCTGGGACCTCTACGATGGACTCCATCTACACAGGTGAATATCTTTGCAAAGACCATCAAAGACGTGGCTCTAGGACGCAGCCCTTCCACCTTCTCTTCTACCAGAAGCTTCAGAAACCATCACAGACCTCCTCACCCCTATCTCCAGCCCCGGATCACCCGCCCTGCTGTAAGGAGACACACCAGTTCTGCCCGGACCCCACACTACCCACATGCCTACCACCTCACCACTGGGAAACAGAACCAGCTGAGACCACTTTCCCCCTCCTCAGTCCCTGCCCAACAACCCCTTATACAGCATAGGCAGCAGAGCCATGGAGCAGCACGTCCCCCTCCCCACCCACAGCAGCAGAGCCATGGAGCAGCACGTCCCCCTCCCCACCCACAGCAGCAGAACTATGCTGCAGCTGTAGCCCGGCCTGCTGTCACAGCCCCTCCCCCTGCTACCTGTGAGCTGAGAGACATCAGGGAGATGCTGCACACCCTGTTAGCCAGCTTCTGTCCAGCTAAGATATATTCCCATATGAGTCACAATATATATATGGTATAAAGGAGATCTTTGCAATCAGATCTCACCAGTAAAACAGGGTAAATCGCACATTTGGTTGAGGTTAGATCAAAGCCTAGGCATAACCGATAGGGATCTATACCTCTGTGCAATTTACATACCCCCAGTGGATTCTCCTTATTTTGAAGAGGACATTTTTGACACCCTAAACTCAGAAATCGCCTATTTCCAGGCACAGGGAAACTCTTACTGGAGATCTGAATGGACGTACAGGAACTGAACCTGACATCATTGACACACAGGGCAACAACCATGTATTTGGTCAGGCCCCCCTGTTTACCACACCAAACATCATCCGTCGGAATAACCTGGACTCAATATTAAATCAAAGTGGCCGGCATCTCTGTCGGGCCTTAGGCCTGTACATAGTTAATGGTAGGTTCAGAGGGGACTCTTTAGGGAGGTTCACATTCTCCTCAGCTCTTGGTTCTAGTGTCGTAGACTATGCAATCACTGACATGGACCCCTCAACTATCAGTGCATTCACTGTCAGACCACAACCAAATCAGTGTTTTCTTTGAATTATCAGGCCAAATTAGTGACACAAAAAAGAAGCCCAGTAAGCTGTACACATTAAATCCTTCTGACAGATGGGCCCCAGACAGTGGAGACAAGTTCACCAAGGCTTTAAACTCCCCTGATCTGATGAACTACGTATCAATAAATACTCAGCATCAGTATGCCCCTACCAGAGATGGAGTAAACAAGGCCACTGACGATATCAATATGATATTTCATAAGGCAGCTATTAGGGCTGACCTCATAAAGCAAAGACGGAGACCTGTTAAAAGGGAAAATAGTGACAAATGGCCAACCGAACAACCCAGCCCTGCGCATCCGATACAATGAAATTTTAAACACATATAAACACACAATTAGGATCAAAAACAAAATTATACTCAATTGAAACTTGAAGATATTGAGAATGCCATTAACCAAAATCAATTCTGGGATATGTGGAACAAGTTCAACACAAAGCAACAGCAGACATTACCCATCCAAAAGTGTGACATCTGGAGATCACATTTTGAAAATCTATACAAAGACATACCAATCAATCAAATCACTTCAGATCAGTGTATTATGAAAGAAAAACTCCAAAAATTAGAAGAAACAATTAAAGACAATCAAAACCCCCTTGATGGCAGCCGTGGCCTACTGGTTAGCGCTTTGGGCTTGTGGCTGAAGGGTTGCCGGTTCGAATCCCCCGACCAGTAAAACGCGTCTGAAGTGCCCTTGAGCAAGGCACCTAACCCCTCACTGCTCCCCGAACGCCGCTGTAGCATGGCAGCTCACTGCTCCGGGTTAATGTGTGCTTCACCTCACTGTGTGCTCTGTGTGTTCACTAATTTCACGGATGGGATAAATGCAGAAAACACATTCCATGTATACACAAGTATACTTGGCCAATATCACTAATTATTATTATTATTATTTCGAAATTACTTGGGAAGAAATAACCGCACGGATAAAATGTCTGAAGCCAAGGAAAGCTTGTGGTCCAGACAACATTAGAAATGAAATGCTCAAAAGCAGCAGCCCAGAAATGCAGGGTGCAGTGTTACACTTGTTCAACCTTATACTAAGGCAGGTTGTTTTCCCAACATCTGGTGCAAAGGGCTCATTTCCCCCATTCATAAGAGTGGGGACAAATCAGACCCTAATAACTACCGTGGCATCTGTGTCAGCAGCTGTCTGGGTAAACTATTCTGTAGTATTCTTAATACAACAATACTAGATTTCCTTGAGGAACAGTCAATCTTAAGTAAAAGTCAGATTGGCTTCCTCCCAAAACACAGCACCACCGACCATATATATGCCCTCCACACTTTAATCAACAAACATGTACAACAAACTAAGAATGGAAAAATATTCGCCTGCTTTATCGATTTCAAGAAAGCTTTCGACTCTATTTGGCATGAAGGGCTCTATTACAGACTTTTAATATGTGGCATAGGTGGCAAAATGTATGATCTGGTTAAATCAATGTATTCGGAAAACATGTGTGCTGTTAAAGTTGGAGACAAATTAACTGATTTCTTCCCCCAGAGAAGAGGTGTTCGGCAGGGTTGCAATCTAAGTCCGACTTTATTTAATGTGTATATAAATGAACTGGCTGTTGAGTTGGATAAATGTGCTACTCCGGGCCTCTCCCTCCTGGATAGAGAGGTGAAGTCTCTGTTCTATGCTGCTGCTCTCCCTTCTTCCGAGTATCTCTGGCCTGGAGTTGAGTGTTTCCTGTGGAGCTCCATACTACATCTGTTGTCGTGGTCTCATCAGCCTGCCCAGTCTCCATGGAATCCTGCTGTTATCCACTCCTGCCTGAATGAACGATTCTCCAACCTGCTGATGATTCCCCTTACATTTTCTAACTGTCATGTAACATCATTAGTTTGTACCATAGCATCCCACCTGTATGCTTTAGTCAGATGTGTGTATCTATGACAGATGTATGTTTATCTTGCTGTTCTCTTTCTCTGTCTGTACCCGGCTGGCCTTAGGCAGATGGGTCCCTCCATATGAGCTGGGTTCTGCTCAAGGTTTCTTCCTGTTAAAAGGGAGTTTTCCTTGCCACCGTCGCCTGCAGGCTTGCTCTGGGGGTTTCAGGCCGGGTCTTGTAAAGCGTCTTGAGACGATTTGTATTGTTATTGACGCTATATAAATAAAGCTGAATTGAATTGAATTGAATGCCTTGTTCTACTGTCTCCTACTGAACAAGGACTACAGCTACAGCTGGACGTAGTAGAAAGGTACTGTCAGAAATGGGCCCTGGCAGTAAACATGAAGAAAACCAATGTCATGATTTTTCAAAAATGCCCCAGGTGTCATGAGAACAAACACCAGTTTACCATCAATAATCATGTAATTGAACACAGCATGAGTCATACCTATCTTGGTATAACCATAACAGCATCAGGGAGTTTAAACATGGCAGTGAATGCACTAAAAGAAAAAGCTCGAAAAGCTCTTTACGCAATTAAGAGAAAATTTTATCATTTCCATATTCCAATAAAAATTTGGCTGAAAATATTTGATAGTGTCATCCAGCCCATTGCGCTGTACAGTAGTGAAGTATGGGGTCCACTCAGTCATCAGAGCATCAAACAGAATCTCTACATGCAGAATTCTGCAGATACATTTTACACGTACACAGAAACACACCAACAAATGCATGTAGAGCAGAATTAGGCAGATCGAATATTTTTCCATTCTTAGTTTGTTGTACATGTCGATAGTGATGGGCAATCGAGGCTTTGTTGAAGCCTCGACACGTGATTCGAAAAAAGGTTCATTACTCGAAGCTTCAATGACACAGTGCTCTATTAGGACATCTAGTGGACAATAAAATGTAGTGCAATGGAAACGTGTCTTACTGGTTCATGCTTGTATGGGACTTGATTTGCCATGCACATTCCTATTCGACTACATTACATGGATATGTGGTTTAAAGTATATTATAAGAAAACTATATACATATAACAATAAAATAAATCATAAAGTACAAATGGGACTCGAACCCTTGTTTCGCTAAGGAGAGACCGGTGACTTCGTAGTGTACCACGAATCTCATCAGTGATGCACGGTCCTCGGTGGATGATTTTGATTACGTCAGTACACTCTATGAACCTTCGCTGATTTACACTAATGTTTATGTTTCGGTGCTTACATCAACTATTTTCATTTGCTCTTGGTATCAGTATTAGAGAATATTTGTACTGAATGCAACAGTGTCAAGCCAAATCTTTCTTGACTCAGTATTTGCTTCTAAGACTCATCTCATCTCTCCCGAAGAGCCGATCAACCAAACCAGTGATCGGGTTTCTGAATGAAGCAGTGAAATGGTTCATACGTCACAAAACACGTGATTTGTCCTAACCAACTATCTATGTAACTATATCTATCTATCAATCTAGTGTTGTTTGACTATGTCACTAATTGATCGATTTCTTTCTGAATCTTAGTTGGAGTCAGTTGCGTATTTTGTGGAGATCTATCTCCACAAAATACGCAAAGAGTAAAACAGCAAGAGACCAACCTACTATGCAAATTCTATGCAATTCACTAGTCTAGTAACTTAGATAGCCACTGCTATTATTTATTTTTGCACTATAAGTTGCTCATGTCATCTGTCTTTGTATCGCCTAATTTATCATCTGCCATCTCCTCTATTGTAAATTATGTTATGCTAGTTCCTGTTTATAGTCTTCTCCCACTTAACGAACAATCCATCTGTATAATATGTTCATAGTACCTCCCTCAATCATTATGTATATCTTGCTCATTAACCTGTATATATGGTCTCACCTGTACATAGCTTCTGATCTGTAAATATTGTCCATACACTGTAAAAACAACATGTAACATACTTTTTATATACCACAATATTTATGCCACATGCACTTTACTGCCTATTGCACTTCTGGTTGGATGCTAAACTGCATTTCGTTGCCCTGTACATGTACATGTGTAATGACAATAAAGTTGAATCTAATCTAATCTAATCTAAACAAACATTAAAATGAGCACCACTAAATAGGAATAAGATATCCGCGATATCCCTGAACACACTCGATCCCACCAGGTGATTCACATGACAAACCGAACCCCTGGGATGACTCGTTTGCCGCTGAAGCGCTCGAAGCACTTGAACTGCTTCGAACGTCACTAGTCACGTGACCGAACCACGCTTCGGCACAGTGGTTCGATACAATTGCTTCATGAGCTACGGCGCATGTGTCGGAGCCTCGGGTGTCAGAGGGCCATCACTACATGTCGATCCAAGATGGCGCCGGGCTGTCGTACCTGCTCCGACACTTTCTTTGTATATAGTGCTTTTTGCTTTTATTTTTAACTTATTCAGCTCACCTACCCAGTGTCATATCACTTATGACAGACAGGCACTCATAAATATCGGATTACACTACTCAAACCTTTTTTTACAACCATTTTCTTCCGACCCGGTGTGGCCCCAGGACATCCTGCGCCAGGGAGCCGACACAAACAAAGGAGGACGCGGGAGCCCCAGGTCACGCAGACGGCCTCGGGGGAAAAGAGCTGGCGTAAGAGAAAGGCTGAGGCGTAGAGGACACCACACGCCACTGCCGAGTATCCTACTAGCCGACGTCCAGTCACTGGAGAACAAGCTGGGCGAACTCAGGGCCAGGATACGGTTCCAGAGGGACATACGGGACTGCAACATCATCTGCCTCACCGAGACATGGCTGACTCCTCTCGTACTGGACGAGACGCTGTGGACAGATCAAACGGAGGCCGCTCTGCAGGGTGCGCTGGATTCAGCTGACTGGGACATGTTTCACAGCAGTGCGGGTGGAGATATCGAGGAGTTTAAGGACGCGGTTATGGGATTTATCGGGAAAGTTGTGGAGGATACCACCCGGGGAAAACCATCAGGACTTTTCCCAACCAGAAGCCGTGGGTGGATCGATCTGTCCGCGACGCTCTGCGTTCCCGCACCACCGCCTACAATTCCGGACTCGCCTCTGGGAACATGGAGGAATACAAGTCGGCCTCTTACAGTGCGCGCAGAGCGGTGAAAGAGGCAAAACACCGCTACGGCCAAAGACTGGAGAAACTGATGGGACAGTCTGATTCCAGGGGACTGTGGCAGGGACTACGAACAATCACGGACAACAAAGCAGCACACGCCCCCCGTGAGTGCCGACGCCTCTCTGGCTGACGAACTTAACACCTTTCTTGCACGCTTTGAGTCGGGAAACCGACTGCCTGCTGCGCTCCCAGCCGGAGGGGAGGTCACACTTACTGTGACGGAGCACAAAGTGAGGAGGGTGTTTAAAAGTGTTAACACCAGGAAAGCGGTTGGACCAGACAGGATTAGTGGGCGTGTCCTCAAAACCTGCGCTGATCAGCTGGCACCTCTGTTTACAGTGATATTCAACATCTCACTCAGACAGTGTGTGATCCCAACCTGCTTCAAGAAGTCGACAATAGTCCCTGTCCCAAAGAAACCACACCCCAGCAGCTCCAATGACTTCAGGCATAGCCCTCACATCTGTGGTGATGAAATGTTTTGAGAGACTGATCAAGACATTCATCACCTCCACACTGCCCACCACCCTGGATCCACTACAGTTTGCATACCGGCCAGACAGATCTACAGACGACGCTGGTAAGGGAAACTATGTGAGAGTGCTGTTTGTTGACTACAGCTCAGCATTCAATACCATAGTTCCCTCCAGACTGGCTGCTAAGCTGCATGGCCTGGGCCTGGACTCCTCCCTGTGCAGGTGGATCTACAGCTTCGTGACCGGCAGACCACAGGTGGTCCGAGTGGGTCACCACACTTCAGCCCCCCTGACTCTCAACACTGGATCCCCCCAGGGCTGTGTGCTCAGCCCTCTGCTGTACTCGCTGTACACACACGACTGCGAGGCCACTTCAGACTCCAACATCATCATCAAGTTTGCTGACGACACCGCTGTTGTAGGACTAATGACGACGAGACAGCCTACAGGAGGGAGGTGTCCCACCTGGAGGACTGGTGCCGGGAGAACCACCTCCTGCTGAACGTCAGCAAATCTAAGGAACTGATAGTGGACTTCAGCCGGAAACAGCAGAGGGACTTCCATCCACTTATTATCTGTGGCTCTGAGGTGGAAAGAGTGGACACCTTCAGATACCTGGGTGTGACCATCTCACAGGACCCGTCATGGACTCACCATCTGAACATCATGGTGAAGAAGGCCAGACAGCGTCTCTACCTCCTCAGACGCCTCAGAGACTTTAAGCGCCCTCTCAAGGTGCTCAGGAACTTTTACACCTGCACCATCGAGAGCATCTTGTGTGGGAGCATCACCACCTGGATGGGAAACTGTACCAGGCAGGACTTCCTGGCCCTCAAGAGGGTGGTCCGTTCAGCGGAGCAGACCATCAGAACCCCCCTCCCCAACCTGCAGGACATTTACATCAAACGTTGGAGGTTAAAGGCCAAGAAGATCCTGAAACAGCCCAGTCACCCCGGACACTCTCTCTTCTCTCTACTGCCATCAGGCCGGCGTTTCAGATGCCTGAGGTCAAAGACTGAGAGGCTGAAGAAGAGTTTTTACCCCCACGCCATCTGCCTGCTCAACTCTGAGCCTTAACCGGACTTAAATATCTGCACTTTATTCATGTTAAAAATAGCTGCTAAATACTTAATACTGTAAATACATGTACATATACAACTTCACTCCCTCTGTTTACCAGTCTATATTTCTATATTATTTTTATTCAGTCTATATTTCTATTCTTTTTATCTCTTAATTTTAATTCTATATTTTATATTTTATTTCTCTGCCAACGTGTTACTTCTCTATTGGTGTACATTACACTTATATTACTACTGTTTACTGTAGTACTTACATTCTTTTTTTTTACTACTGGTTGCAGGTGCAAAAAAAAATTTCACTGTGCATTGTACTATGTATAACTGTGCATGTGACAAATAAAACCTATCTATCTATCTATCTATACCCACTGATAATCAACGTTCAGAAGAGAACTCTCAACTTTTTTAACCACCTGAAATCCAGTCCCAGAGACACCCTCCACTCCAAAGCCCTCCAAACCCAAGAGCTGAGCCCAGAAAAGAGTCCCCTATGTCAGTTGGTACTGAGGCTAACTGCCCCCTCTCAGGCAAACTCTGACCAGCCTCACAACAACACTGCTCTACAAACAGAAATCAGGGTAAAGCAAATTATAGCACAATATAAAGAAAGCTATCTGGACCGTTGGGAAGAAACAACTAAAAGCCAAAGTACATTGGAATGTTATCTTGCCCTTAAAAGAGATTATGAATTAGCAGAATATCTCTCTATTGTCAGAGATAGAAAGCAGAGACAGATCCTAACCAAGTACAGGCTCAGTGACCACAAACTGGCAATCCAAACAGGAAGACACAAAAAATCATGGCAACCAAAAGAAAACAGAACATGTGGTCACTGTTCGACAGGTGAGGTTGAGACTGTAATAGAAATTTTAATTTCTTTGTCTCGGCCACTAGAGACGGCCAACTTCCCCCCTACCTAACATGAGATACTGGGCCCTTTTGTCTTTGTGGATTGTGATGTCTGGACTTGGCTTTTTACTTAAGTGCAAGATCCTGCAGGATGCTCCAGGTGTAAAACACACCAACGGGGGGTCGGCGTCGCTACCTGCAATAGACAAAAGGGTGTGGCAACACTTCCCAGTGGGGGCACCCCTGCAGCAGACAAAGGGATGCAAATGGGGTGTTCCTCAGGTATAAATGTTTAGGTTACCCCACATTCACCTTTGACCGCTCGCGTGTTGATTGACCTTTTCTTTGCAAAGAAAATAAAACCTTGTCGGCCGGCAGAAGTCTCATTTCATTCTTCTTTTATTCTCCTCGGAGAAGGAGAGCGGGCACACCTTGCTGCCCAGTATGTGTTAACATGCCACACCCTGAGAGACAGTGAGTGATCGAGGCACACACACACACACACACACACACACACACACACACACACACACACACACACACACACACACACACACACACACACACACAGACACACACTGTAGTGTATATAATTAATAGAATGTTCATAATGTATATATCTGATTCATTGTATTGTATTTTGATGTGATGCTTTGCTTTGGCAATATTGTTTTTTTTTAAAGAAACTTTCATGCCAATAAAGCCCATTTTGAATTTGAATTTGAATTTAAATTTGATAAACACACTGGTGAATGCGTGTACAGGCCAAAATCCTCCCGATACCCCTGCCCAATACCCTGTCCGTTCTTTTTAACCGTGGCAGAACTATTAACGAAATACTCTGCTGTGTGTAGAGGTCTGTATGTAGGTCTGTATGGTTAGCTTCACATCCATACAGTTTTCAGGTGATTTAATGAAGGCAAAACACAGTGAATGGCCGTGCGTAACGGTACTGCGCCCTGACGCGGCTCTTCTCCGGGACTAGACGAGCTGCTGCGGCTACAGGGATTTCGTGAACTAAAAGAGAATAGGCTACGGGGATTTTGCGAACTGAAAGAGAAGCTCTTCCTATATTGTTTAGATGCAAAAAATAATTACCCACGTTCATAGACCAATGCAGGCTGAATATTTAGTTTAGTATTGAACGTATTTGATGATCGGCGACAGCGACACATTGTCAGCTTTGGGCACGTATACTCACACAGCGGAATGCAAAATGAGCGAACTTCTTGGAAGAACGGGCAGGGGTATTAGGCAGGGTATCGGGAGGATTTCTGGCCCGTATTCGCCAGTGTGTTTATTATACCCTCAATGTGTAACATTGACATTGAGATGCTAGCGGCGTGAGACTCGCTGTCACTTTTTGCTGTAGCATCCACACGCTAAACAAGATGGCCGCAGGCACTGCCGTGACGTTTGACGTCAGTCAAAGTTCATTCAATATATTCAAACTTTCATTCAATATATTCAAAGTTCACTCCATATATTCAAAGTTCATTCAATATATTCAAACTTTCATTCAATATATTCAAAGGTTCATTCCATATATTCAGAGTTTCATTCAATATATTAAAAGATTAATTTCCTGAACGGCATGCCATAATATGTACATATATTATAAAATATGCTACTAAATCAACCAGATAAGATAATATAAGATATGTTTATTAATCCTACATATGGGAAATTTCTTTGTCACAGTAGCATGGAATTTGGCAAAAAAGATATAATACACAAATACAGAAATTTTTGAAAAATATTACAAAAATATACCAGAAAATCAATACTCTCAACTAAAAATATAAAGACATTCTGTATATATAGTGTGGTGGTGGAGGTAAACTTTACAAATGAATAGTTGCTTAAACTAAGGTAGTGGTTTGTGCAAAAACGTCAGTGCAAAAAAAAAGATTAATTTGTGCATAAGTACAGTTATTATAGGCTCAGGCTGGTGTTGAAAAGCCTGATGGCAGCTGGGATGAAGGACCTGCGGTAGCGTTCCTTCTTTGTAGCATGGATGCAGCAGACTGCCGCTGAAGGCTTAGGTCTCCTACAGTCTGATGCAGTGGGTAAGAGGGGTTGTCCATGATTGGTGTCAGCTTGGCTAACATCCTCCTCTAACCCACCTCCTCGATGGAGTCCAGAGATACTTTTATGTTCAGTCTCTTTCTGTCCCTCTCTGAGCTTTCATTGCTCCAGCAGACCACTGCATACAAGATGGCAGAAGCCATTACAGAGTCATAAAAAGTCCTGAGCAGTGCCCTGCACACTCCAAAGGACCTCAGTCGTCTAAGCAGGTGGAGACGACTTTGGTCCTTCTTGTACAGGGCGTTTGTGTTCTGTGTCCAGTCCAGTTTATTGTTGAGGTGAACACCCAGGTACTTGTAATCCTCCACGACCTCGATGTCTAAGCCCTGGATGTTCACCAGTGCAGTCAGATGTGGTTTCTTACTGAAGTCGATCACCACCTCCTTTGTCTTGCTGGCATTAATGTGCAGGTGGTTCAGAGCACACCAGTGCACAAAGTTGGCGATGACCTCCAGGTACTCCAGATCGTTTCCCTGAGACACCACGCCTGACAATGGCTGTATCATCAGAAAACTTCTGGAGGTGGCAGCTGTTGTGTCTGAAGTCCGATGTATACAGGGTGAAGAGGAAAGGAGAGAGCACAGTACCCTGCGGCATCCCCGTGCTGCAGACTACCACATCAGACCACATAGTCGCGAAGCCTTGCATACTGTGACCTGTTGGAGAGGTAGTCGATGGTCCATGCAGCCGGGCTACTGTTGACTCCCCTCCAGCTTCCCCCTGAGCAGTGAGGGTTGGATGGTGTTGAAAGCACTGGAGAAGTCAAAGAACATGACTCTCACAGTGCTACCGGTGTTCTCTAGGTGGGAAAAACATCTGTGCAGCAGGTAGATGACAGCGTCTTCCACACCTATACCTGGGCGATAGGCAAAACTGCAGTGGGTCGTTCACCAGATGACAGAGGTGGCCCAGGATGGTGGTTTTCATCAGATGAGAAGTCAGGACCACTGGTCTGAAGTGGTTCGGCTCACTGGGACGCACAGTCTTGGGAACTGGAACCACGCAGGAGCGGAAACTCTCTCCAGACTGATGCTTATGTTGAAGATGTGCAGAAAAATCCCACAGAGTTGATCTGCACAGTGGAATCTGGGGCTGATGCCATCGAGGCCAGTAGCCTTCCTTGGTTTAATCCTCCTCAGCTCCCTTCTCACCTGGGACCTCATGTACTAACGTTGCGTACGTACAAAAACGTTCCGTACGTACTCGCGCACGTAAAAGTTCAGACGTATCAAGAGAGAAATGTCCGTGAATTTTGTACGTGCCAACGGCAACGACGTGGCTGGCATACGTATGATTCTACAGATGTGGATCCTTTGGCGACACTTAGAGGTCATGCCGGGAAACTGTCATCATAAAACTGTGAAAAACTATTGTGATGTCAGGAGAAAACACGACAAATTTGCACTGATGAACAATTAAACACACCTAGGTGTCCGTAATTATATGAGTGGATATAAAGCATGCGCAAAGAGGTGCAGGAAAATGTCGTTAACAACAATGGCAGCATTAGCATTATTAGAAGATATCGCAACGGTGTTGCACTAAGAAGAGAGCGTTGTATTCAGAGACAGAGATGATTTCCTGGCTAATAACGACAAACTGGTTCATCAAGCCGCTTTAGGTTCCCGAGGGCAATCCACTGGAAACTGTGCGCAGAGCTTCGACATTGGAGCGCGACACAAGGAGCCATGCGTTACCTGTGTCCGTACAGGTACTGACCACACTGGGGTTACTCGCAACCGGGGCATTCCAGAGGGAGCTGGCCGACCGATCGGGACTCAGCCAGTCGACCCTGAGCAGAGCCATACAAGCCATGTGGGACGGAACTATACGCATGTCAGCCAGGTATATCAGATTCCCATATAATCTAACCAGGTCAACATTAAGAGCAATCTGCAGCCAGAGACGGTTTCTGAATGTTGCTATAAACATTGCTATAAAAGCGCCATCGCATGAATTTGTAAATGTCAACAGGAAATATTTTCATTCATCACTGTACAGATCATACGTAATGCGCAAATGCAAGTAAACATTGTGGCTCATTATGTTTTCGTTTTCTGATCGGGCAGACAGGGGAATCTCAGGTGCAGGGTCAATTTAAATATAATTTGTATATTTAAAAGGGGCGTGGACGGGGAGGAGTCGGGTACGCTCGATTGGGATGTACAATGGAAATGTGCTTCGAAATGCTTGTAAATCTGAGCTTACGTCACAATTTAGAAGGAAATCTACGCAACTGTTAATACATGAGGCCCCTGGTCTGTTGTTATTGAGAAGTTTAAGGGGTGGTGTGAAGAGCAATCTGTTGAGTTGGGTGGGGGTTGAAGTGAATGGATCACCCCAGCAGAGTGTAGTGGGAGGAGGTGTGTGGCTGGTGACAGTCCAGAGATGTTCTCGGGGGTGGAGATGTTGTGGGGGTGTGGGGATAGAGGGTAGTTTATGGGTTCTGTTTGGTCTGGGCTGTGGAGGGTGGGGGGAGGAGGCAGGAGCAACAGTCAATGTTATAAGCATTATAGAAATGTTTATTTTAAAAAAAAGTTCTTTTAGACTACCTTGATGCATTAGTTTCCCATATTGTCCTACATCGTCCCACACAAATGTAGTCTTTGTCCGACATCTGGTGAATTGGGATCTGGTCACCCTAGCTGAACATACACTCATCATGGTATTTTATAGGAATGTTAAAAACACTTTTGAGTCATTGCTGGGTTTCAACTGTCTACGTGTAATGATGGATTTGATGGCGTGACTGTCCTGAGATTCTGGTGGTGAGGTCTATTTGGTGTGGGTTAGAGGTGTGCAATACTGCTAGATTGGTATCCGATACCAAATAAATACAGGGCTAATATCGCCAATACCGATACCGATATAGATACTTTTTTAATGGTAAATGGTAAATGGCCTTGCTTTTATATAGCGCTTTTGTACCTATTGGTACTCAAAGCGCTTTTACAGTCAGAGACACATCTACCCATTCACTCACAAACGCACACATTCACACACCAGTGCCGCGCACTGGGAGCAACTGGGGGTTCAGTGTCTTGCTCAAGGACACTTCGACATGTGGCACATTCCGGGGATCGAACCGCTAACCCTCTGGTTCGCGGACAACCCGCTCTATCTACTGAGCCATAGTTAATAAGTACGGTAGATGCATTATCAGTCTGAATTAATCTAAATCTGAATGAATTTTCATGACATTTGTGTTTCTGTGTTTTGCCTTTTGGATTATTAATCAGTTAAAATCTAGTACAGAGTTTATAAGTAAACAGAAAATATCACAATAAAAGTTTTTGTTCAGAAATAACACAAAATGATCACTTGAGGACAAATAAAAGAAATTATTTTCAGGCAGTGTTCAGAAAACTACATTACAATTGTAAAAACTAAATCTCTCACTTCTTTCTGGATTTGGATGTACAACATTATCACTCCACAACAAATATTGTATAAATAATGTAAGGAAGTTTTTAGGAAGTACAATACAAAAATGACACATTTCTCCCTCCTCTTTAGTGCACTTTTTTCTTCTTTTCGGGGTCCTCTTGGCACCAGGGGGCTGGGGATTTTAAAAATTTCCTTATACAAGTTTGTTGTGTTACCACTATATCTTACAGCCTTTTCATAAATAGTACAACTTGCTATTGTTTCATTTTTTGGCCCGAAAATATAACCAAACAGTT
>SRSE01000473.1:0-19096 GCA_005024645.1 Planiliza haematocheilus
ATTAATTATTAGAGAACATCATTACTGGGTTACTATGGCAACAGAGACCTTTCCTGTCCAGGAGTGGTCAGTTCATCTGAGGACAACACAAATCCTTGTCAAAGACCTGACCTTAGGTTGACCAGGTCTCCTCTCTTGCCCCACTCCCTCCAGGTGACATCATGGTTTTCCATCCAGAGTTTGAGCGTGCTCGTCAGAGGGTGGGGCTACAGGTGTGGCGGGTGGAAAACATGGAGCCGGTTCCTGTTCCTGAGAGTATGAACGGGAAGTTCTACACTGGAGACGCCTACCTGGTTCTGAACAGCATCCAGAACCGGAGCGGAGGGCTGCAATACGACCTGCACTACTGGAAAGGTCTGTGTGTGCATGTACTAGCATGTATGTAGCATGTACTAGCATGTATGTAGCATGTACTAGCATGTATGTAGCATGTATGAGCATGTTTTAGCATGTATTAGCATGTATTAGCATGTACTAGCATGTATGTAGCATATATGAGCATGTTTTAGCATGTATTAGCATGTAGCATGTAGCATTTAGTGTACATGTAGCATGTAGCATGTAGCATTTAGTGTACATGTAGCATGTAGCATGTAGCATTTAGTGTACATGTAGCATGTAGCTTGTAGCATTTAGTGTACATGTAGCATATATGAGCCTAGACCTGGTCCGGTTGTCCTGATGACAGGGTCCTGAACTGGTCTGGTCTAGTCCTGTCCTCTGATTGTCCCGTCGTCCCGTCCAGGTGCTCAGTGCTCTCAGGATGAGAGTGGAGCTGCTGCCATCCTCGCAGTTCAGATGGATGATTTCCTGGAGGGAGCGCCAGTCCAGTACCGAGAAGTCCAAGCCCACGAGTCCAGTACCTTCACCGGCTACTTCAAGACGGGTCTGACATACATGGTACAGGGGACACATGGAGGGACACTCCGTTTAGCCTTGTTGCCATGCTAACAAGGCTAAATCAGAATCACCATTCATCCAGCCTTAATGACATCACTTCCTGTCTGTCTTCACATAGGAAGGGGGTGTGGCCTCCGGGTTCAACCATGTGGAAACCAATGAGGTGGAGGTTGAGAGGCTGCTGCAAGTCAAAGGTCGACGCGTTGTCAGGGCAACAGAGGTCCCTGTCTCCTGGGACAGTTTCAACCAGGGAGACAGTTTCATCCTGGACCTGGGAGACGTGAGACAAATGGAGAGAAAGACAATAATTAGACAGGTAGAGATGTGAGACCGCTCTGAACCTCTCTCTCTGTGTCAACAGGAAATCATCCAGTGGTCCGGTTCCCATAGCAACGGCTTTGAGAGGCTAAAGGCGACCTTGGTTAGTGGTGACATCATTGCTGTTTGATGACATCATTATTGTTTAATGACATCATATTGTGTCATCATGTTTGATTGACAGGTGTCCAAAGGTATCCGTGATGAGAGGAGTGGGCGGG
The DNA here is from genome assembly GCA_005024645.1 of Planiliza haematocheilus. NCBI lineage: Eukaryota > Metazoa > Chordata > Actinopteri > Mugiliformes > Mugilidae > Planiliza > Planiliza haematocheilus. The sequence goes on from SRSE01000473.1 coordinate 1,440, forward strand.
CCAAGCTGTCGCTCTGTGACGAGGGGGCGGAGCCTGAGAGGATGCTACAGGTGACACAGCTGAACTTTGACCCAATAGATTAACAATAACAAATGCTTTTATTTTGAAAGAGAAATGTCTAGTCTTATCTGTGTACCGTTTAGACGTTAAGTTGCGACAAAAGAATGTTATGGTTGCTAGGTAACGGATCTACGTGTTTCCTCTTCGTCTTGTTTTTTCTTCCTTGTAACAGTGTTTATGTTTAAATCAGTAAATACGATGGCCTTGAATGAGAAGTTCATGTCTTTAGCTCCAACACATTTTGAAACAACAACCTCTGACCTCTTCCTGCTACATCTAGGTCCTAGGGGAGAAGGGGGACATCCCTGAATCTGGTGGTGATGACACCAAGATGGACGCCTCCAACAGGAAGTTGGCTCAGCTCTACAGGGTGACACATCTACAGTTGTCTCTCACCTGGACCAATCAGCAGACGTCCTCTGACAGTCTTTCCTGTCTTTCAGGTGTCCAACGCAGGTGGGGACCTGGAGGTTACCATGATAGCAGAGGAGAGCCCATTCTCCCAGGATGCTTTGCAGTCCAGCGACTGTTTCCTTCTTGACAACGGGGCCAACGGACACATCTTCATCTGGAAAGGTCCAAACAGTGTTCTGTAATCTGATTGGTTGATCAGAAGGAGGGAACATCGTGGACGGGCGGTGCTCACCTGTCCTGATGTGTTGTAGGTAAGGACGCCAACAAGGAGGAACGCCAGGCAGTTCTGGACAACTCAGAAAAGTTCATCGAGCTCAGAAACTACCCGGCACACACACAGGTACGCACAGGTGACCCCTGACCCCTGACCAGTCCTGATCCCTAACCCCTGGCCTTAACCCTAGACCAAGAACAAGTCTAACTTACTCAAAGTTCTGGGCCCCAGAAACCTGTTCCCACAACATGAGGTCATACACCTGAGCGGAGGTTTGATTCTCATCCCTGCCCTCAGCTGAAGGGACAAACGTGTCCAGGTGGACGTCTGTCCTCAAACCCAGCTGTCCTATTCTTGTCCTCAGGTCCAAGTCCTCCCTGAACACGGGGAGACACCACTCTTCAAACAGTTCTTCAAGGACTGGAGAGACCCGGAGGACACTGTTGGCATGGGAACAGCTTATGTGTCCAACCAGATTGCAAAGATAGAGAAGGTAAGTCAGTCAGGTGAGAACTGGACCAGAACCAGAACCAGAACCAGAATTACTTGTTTAATTGTCAGGTGCCATTTGATGCGTCAGTGCTCCACCTGTCTGATTCCATGGCGGCTCAGTATGGCATGGTGGACGCAGGAGACGGAGACAAACAGGTGAGGACGGAGTTATTGATGAATGTTCTGCTAATCAACATTTGGCACTCTGACCTGTCTCTGTCTCTGTTTTTAGATATGGCGTATTGAAGGGTCCAGTAAGGTTCTGGTGGACCCTGCGGCCTTTGGTCAGTTCTTTGGTGGAGACAGTTACATCATCCTTTATTGGTACCAACACAAAGACAGACGGGGTCACATAATCTACATGTGGTGAGACATTATGACTGAGACCAGCCAGGACACCCCGATGGTGGAGTTACAGCATGTTACAGTCCTTTTCTTCTCCTCTTCAGGCAGGGGTTGGAGTCTAGCAAGGACGAGGTTGGGGCATCGGCCATCTTAGCCATCCAGCTTGACGATGAACTAGGAGGTAGCGCCGTTCAGGTAGATGGACTGGGACAACTGGACTCAGGTCTGTTAACATACCAGGACATGAAGATGCCTAATGGTTCCCTGTCTGACCTCCAGGTCCGGGTGGTTCAGGGCAAAGAGCCGGCCCACCTCATGAGCCTGTTTGGGGGCCAACCTCTGGTGCTGTACAAGGGCGGGACGTCCCGAGAGAGTGGACAGTCAGAGGTGGCAGACACTCGTCTGTTTCAGGTCCGTGGTAGTCCATCAGGAGACACCAGAGCTGTGGAGGTAAGGGACCAACCAGAGACATACAGATACTGGATCATGTGATGGTTTAGACTAGCTGGTCCAGTTCCTTCTTTCTCTGTCCCCTCCTCAGGTCACTCTGTCTTCCTCCAGTCTGAACTCCAGTGACGTCTTCGTCCTGGTGTCCTCCTCAGGGTCCTGGACATGGACAGGGAGGAACAGCAGCTCGATTGAGCTAAAGGGAGCCGAACACCTGGCTGAAATCCTGAAGGTGTCCCCCGTCTCGCTGAAGGAAGGCGAGGAGGACGGTAAGGGAGACAGGTGGCGGTTTCTGAAATGTTAAATGAAAAGTTGAGTGATCAGACCTGTCTCTCCGTGGTTACAGACGCATTCTGGGATGCAATGGGGGGAAAGGAAGACTACTGTCGGTCTCCCCGGCTGAAAAACAAGATTGAGGATCATCCTCCTCGTCTGTTTGCCTGCTCTAACAAGACTGGAAACTTCCTGGTCAGCTTGGTCACATGACCGTATCATATGACATGACATCATATGATTACTACCACAGCCATGATTAGCTGTTTGTGATGGGTTGGTGGGTTGGTGGGTGGGTTGGTGGGTTGGTGGGTTGGTTGGTGGGTTGGTTGGTGGGTTGGTTGGTGGGTTGGTGGGTTGGTTGGTGGGTTGGTGGGTTGGTTGGTGGGTTGGTGGGTTGGTTGGTGGGTTGGTGGGTTGGTAAATTGATAGGTGGGTAGGTAGGTTGGTAAGTTGGTGGGTTGGTGGGTTGGTGGGTTGGTGGGTAGGTGGGTTGGTAGGTTGGTGGGCTGGTGGGTTGGTAGGTTGGTGGGTTGGTAGGTTGGTGGGTTGGTAGGTTGGTAAGTTGGTAGGTTGGTGGGCTGGTGGGTAGGTAGGTTGGTAGTTTGGTGGGTTGGTAGGTTGGTGGGTTGGTAAGTTGGTGGGTTGGTAGGTTGGTGGGTTGGTAAGTTGGTGGGTTGGTAAGTTGGTGGGTTGGTAAGTTGGTGGGTTGGTAAGTTGGTGGGTTGGTAAGTTGGTGGGTTGGTGGGTTGGTATGTAGGTGGTTTGGTAGGTTGGTAGTTTGGTGGGTTGGTAAGTTGGTGGGTTGGTGGTCCTTCTTGATATCTTTCTAGTTGATGCTGGAGGATTCTAACATGTGACAATGCGTCTGTTCAGATGGAGGAGGTTCCAGGTGAGCTGACCCAGGATGACCTCGCTCCTGATGATGTCATGATCCTGGATACCTGGTACCAGGTGAGTCACTGTGTCTTTAATGTGTCCTCTTTTTGTCCTCTCTTTGTGTCCTCCTGTTCATGTCCTCATCTGGTCCGTCTTCTCGCAGGTCTTTGTTTGGATTGGTAACGAAGCACACGAGGAGGAGAAGACAGAGGCTGTCTCCTCAGGTGAGACAGGTTACGTCCATGTTTGTGTCGCACCTGACTTCCTGTCAATTTTAACGAGTCAACAGGGGGCTGATCCTGGGCTTCATAATGAATTTCAAATATTCTGTTAGCAGTTAGCTCTAAAGCTACAGGACACAAGCTAATACAAATACTAGTTTCCCTCTGAAATGCATCAGATGACTGAGGGAGCTAACGGCTAGCAGCTAACAGTTACCTGTGTGTTTCTGTGCAGCTCTGCGCTACATCGAGAGCGACCCCGCTGACAGAGACCCTCGGACCCCAGTAGTGAAGGTGAAGCAGGGATTTGAACCGCCAACCTTCACTGGCTGGTTCCTAGGATGGAACCATGAGTACTGGACTGTTGACCCGATGACGCGCCTCATTTAGAGCCTATGACATCATTTCCTGTTCACAACCAATGAAGCACTGAACACTGACCCCACAAATGAATAAAACCTGTGTGTGTGTGTGGTCACCATGGCAACAGATTGACAGTGGGTTGGTTTATTGAAGCGTCTCCGATCATAAATATCGATGATAAATAACAACAGGTTGAGTCTTTACAGGATGAGTGTGTGTTCACAAACGATTCATCACAATTTAAAGTTTTCACCGTTTTACAATAAAATCTGTAGAATTCTCTGAAACAACACAAACAAGCGTCTACTGATGCTCTGTGCTAAGCTAGGCTAACAGTTCCCCTCTGCTTCCATTCATTTTGCTAAGCCAGGCTAACACTTCTCTACCTCCATTCTTTGTGCTAAGCTAGGCTAACCAGAGGAAGCTGAAGTGGCTTGGACAGAAATACTGGACTGTCCCTTTAAATGAAAGGAAAGTGCTTAAAAAGAGAAACACGTGAACGTCACATCTGATCAAACAGAACTAAACACCAGAGACATTTGACCAATCAGAGGTGAGTCACATGATCAGAAAAGCAAACCAGAGCCACAGATGTCCAGAGTCAGATGTTAGAGTTGCTCCGGGTGTGTGGAACCAGAAGAGGGCGTCCATTTTGGATTTTAGATGTTTCTGGTGCTAAACAGGAAGTACCAAATGTAAACAGGATATGATGTCAGAGAAAACATGCATAACAAAAACAGGAAATGAGAGGTAACCTAGCGACAGGGTTGATTGACAGGTCTGAGGTAACCTTATCAGCATTGATTGGTCAGTGAGTTAGCCCCGCCCCCAGCCGCCTCTGATTTTTCAGGTTTATCCAGACAGCCAATCAGAGCTCAGCAGTTGCCGGAGTTACGGAACTCTCCATTCTCCGTGATCTGCAACGACGATGTGTTGCTAGGAGACAGGCCGTTCCGCTGTGATGTCACAGCGTAACGCTCCTTCAGCTGAGTCAAAGCTGCCATGAGACGAGTGTTCGCTGCGTCAAGGCTCGCAATCCTCTTCTCCTGAGAGACGGAGAGGTAGACAGACAGGTGAGACAGAGACAGACAGGTAGGCAGGTGAGACATGTAGACAGACAGGTACCTGTGCCTCTATGATCTTCTGCTTAGAGTCAACCACAGCCTGCATGTCAGAGTGATCCTTCTTCAACTCCTCCTCTACTGCCATCAACCTGTAGACAGGTAGACAGAAAGACAGGTGATCAGACAGACAGGCAGACAGAAAGACAGGTGATCAGACAACTGGACAGTTGGTCAGACAGGCAGGTATATGGACAGACAGACAGGTGACCTGCTGATGATGCTGTTCATCTGCAGGTCCTTGTCGTCCTGTAGTCTCCTCAGTCTACTCTCTGTGTCCTCCAGTCGAGCCTGAAACAAACACAGTCCTATTGGTTGAGCCATGTCATGTGACCTGTGGACAGGTATTATGTGACCTGTGGACAGGTGTGTTATGGACCTGGTACTCCTGCAGCATTCGTTGGTTCTGTTGATCCTGGACCATCAGACGAGCTTCACATTCCTCCTGCCGCAGAGCTGCAACCCTCAGCTTCTCCTGAAGCAGCGCAATCTCCTGCTGGTACTGGAGAACCATCAGAATCGGTTAGACTCGAGCAGACCGAGTGAGAACCGGTTAGACTCGAGCAGACCCAGTCAGAACCAGTCAGAACCGGTTAGACTCGAGCAGACCGAGTGAGAACCGGTTAGACTCGAGCAGACCCAGTCAGAACCAGTCAGAACCGGTTAGACTCGAGCAGACCGAGTGAGAACCGGTTAGACTCGAGCAGACCCAGTCAGAACCGGTTAGACTCGAGCAGACTGAGTCAGAACCGGTTAGACTCGAGCAGACCCAAACTAAAACACTAAAGTACACGTCAAATAAATTTCAAGGATTGTTTCTATCATTTTAGGTCGTTAGTATAATGTTGATGAATGTTCATGTGTCTTTTGGATAAGTTTCCTTTTTTGTTCTGACTCTATAGAAACAGGATGTGACAACATAATGGCGACCACCAGTTACCATGCCAACCGCCCCGTAACGTGGTCCTGAGGGACCGTGAGAGATAGAGCACAGCGTAGCATTAATTAAACTAAAACATGAGTGAATCTGGAGGAAGTGGGCGGGGCATCAGTATCACAGCTCCACGTGGCTCCGCCCCCTCAGACCGTGCTGATCAGACTCTGGATCCAAACTCACAAGATGGCGCCGCCCGTGTCCCCGAGAACATAGAGTCAGTTTGACCAGCGAGAGGAAGAGGAGGCGTGGTGTCCATGTTTATATACAGACCAGAAACATCAGAACCACTAAGACCCCGTTAGACCCAGTCAGACCCATCAGAACCACAATGAGCTTGCACCTTCTCCACGAGGGCGTCGTCATGGCGATCATCTTCCTCACCGTAGGAGGTGGCAGCATTCATGTTGAGCAGCCAGGCGGCGGTCCGGTCCAATGCGCAGGGAGATGGAGCCTGGAGACAGAGAGAACAGTTGGACTTGGATCTGTCCCGGTCCTACTGTTGCTACGGTAACTGTATTCAGGTTACCTTGGCAGCAGGCCGCTGTTTCTCTGGGCTGTCCCCTTTGGATGACGACGACGTTTGTCTGAGTCGAGATTGGCCACTGCTTGGCCAGTCGGGGCTTGATGACATCATGCTGCCAGAGGCGGGGCGTGGAGGGAAGGCGGAGCCTCCGCCACCGCCTCCACTGAGCATGCTCGGAGGCGTGCGGCCTCGAGGAGGTCCTGGTGGAGCTGACGAAGGGGGGGGCGGCTGATCAATCCGTCTCTGAGGACCTGTGGAGTTCTGCCGAGGGGGGGCGGAGTTACCTGAGGAACAACAGTTGATCAGTCAGAGCAGACCGTTATAAACAAACTGAGGAAGTACAGGATGCGTACCTGACAGCGTCTCGGTGACAGACAGCGCTCGTCTGGAGTATTCCTCACCGCTGCTGCTGCTCGACATGGCCGACATCCTCTCCCCCCTCTCCCCCCCTCCCAGCCCCACTGACATCTGGGTAAGAAACGCTGGTTTGGTTGCCATGGCGTTCCTGTCATCTGGGTTCCCCTGCGACCCCACCGAGCCATCTGATGGCGTGGCGTCGCTCTGTTGCGGTTGCCGTGGTGACGTGGTGGTCATGTGATAGACAGGGTTTTGAAAGGATAGGGGTAGAAGCCCAGTTCGCCGCTGCCACTGGCTGTCGTCAAGGCCATCGCTAGGGGAGGAGTCCTGCAGGTCCACCAGAGACAGACTGCGGTTCTCATTGGTCAGCTCCAGTCCATCCCTGCGTCCCCCATTGGTCAGTTCAAACCCTGCCTCGTTCTCATTTGGCTCTGAGTAGGATGAGCTTGGAGCCGGAGAGCCCTGCAGGCCTACAGGAAGTGACATCAACAGGTCAGAGGTGACTGGTCAACAGACTCAGAAGCTGATTGGATGAAGATGAGTCACCTGAAGCAGGCTGTAGACTGGACCCTTTGGTGACGAAGAACAGGTCCTTGTTCTCTGGAGTTGGAGACGGGAGTCTGGTGAAGTCCACCAAGCTGCAAGAAGAGACAGGAAGTGACACGCACTCCACAACAACCAGGAAGTGACACGCACTCCACAACAACCAGGAAGTGACAGGAACCAGTGCTGGCACTGAGGTGTGCCATGGTGCGGCTACAGGTGTGAATCACTTACCCTCCATCCAGTCCTACACCGCCCTGCAGACCCACCGATGGATTACAGGACGCCAATGGTGGAGACAGGGGCGGGGACAGAGGGGGAGGGGACAGAGGGGGCGGAGACACCACACGATGAGGCTCCGGAGAAGAAACAGACATGGTGCCAGCACTGGCCACACCTCCCGGGTTAGCAAGTGCCGCTGAAACGTCTCTGAGGATCCGAGGAAGAGGACCAAGTTTCGACAGACACGACTGTAGAGAGACAGGTGTGAAAAACGCAACATGCATGTAAGTGTGTTACCTGGTCTGTCGGGTGTTACTTGGTCTGTCGGGTGTTACCTGGTCAGTCGGGTGTTACCTGGTCTGTCGGGTGTTACCTGGTCAGTCGGGTGTTACCTGGTCAGTCGGGTGTTACCTGGTCTGTCGGGTGTTACCTGGTCTGTCGGGTGTTACCTGGTCAGTCGGGTGTTACCTGGTCTGTCGGGTGTTACCTGGTCTGTCGGGTGTTACCTGGTCAATCTCAGTTAGCAGGGTGTGGAGGCTGGACAGCTCTCTGCCGAGGTCGATGTATCCGTCAAAGCCGGCGGTGTGGTTGAGTCCGTCAGGGTTGGAGATCTCCTGGAGGAAGCGCTGCATGCTGCTCCACTGACGCTCCACAAAGTCATTCATGAACAACATATACTCCTCTTTAGTGCCAAACCTGCAACAACAGATGACTACAGGTCAACACACCTGTACCAGTGACAGGTAGCTGGTTAACCTGCAGGTGACAGACATACTTGCTAAAGTTCGCAAGGTTCTGGATGACTTTGGCGATCAGCGTCAGGGTCCGAGCCGTGCGTTCATCTGGGAATTCCTGCATCAGGTCAAAGAGCGATGGCGACATCACAGCTGGACACAGGAAGCGCAGGAACAACGAGGCACTGATGAGACGCTCACTGATGTCTGGTCGCCCCCGGTTACCGCACTCCTGGCGCCATGACGCAAACACCTCCTTCAGCTCACGGGGGAAGACACTGGGGGGGCAAGCAAATAGTGGTGTATTAGTGGTGTAGTAGTGGTGTAGTGATACTTGTGTATTAGTGGTGTATTAGTGGTGTAGTACTGGTGTATTAGTAGTGTATTAGTGGTGTATTAGTGGTGTATTAGTGGTGTATTAGTGGTGTAGTACTGGTGTATTGTGGTGTAGTAGTGGTGTAGTGATAGTTGTGTATTAGTGGTGTAGTACTGGTGTATTAGTGGTGTATTAGTGGTGTATTAGTGGTGTAGTACTGGTGTATTGTGGTGTATTAGTGGTGTAGTAGTGGTGTAGGGATACTTGTGTATTAGTGGTGTATTAGTGGTGTAGTACTGGTGTATTAGTGGTGTATTAGTGGTGTATTAGTGGTGTATTAGTGGTGTATTAGTGGTGTAGTACTGGTGTATTGTGGTGTAGTAGTGGTGTAGTGATAGTTGTGTATTAGTGGTGTAGGAGTGGTGTATTAGTGGTGTATTAGTGGTGTAGGAGTGGTGTATTAGAGGTGTATTAGTGGTGTATTAGTGGTGTATTAGTGGGTATTAGTGGTGTATTAGTGGGGTATGAGTGGTGTATTAGAGGTGTATTAGTGGTGTATTAGTGGGTATTAGTGGTGTATTAGTGGTGTATTAGTGGTGTAGTACTGGTGTTTTGTGGTGTAGTAGTGGTGTAGTGATAGTTGTGTATTAGTGGTGTATTAGTGGTGTATTAGTGGTGTAGGAGTGGTGTATTAGAGGTGTATTAGTGGTGTATTAGTGGTGTATTAGTGGTGTAGTACTGGTGTATTGTGGTGTATTAGTGGTGTAGTAGTGGTGTAGTAGTGGTGTATTAGTGGTGTAGGAGTGGTGTATTAGAGGTGTATTAGTGGTGTATTAGTGGGGTATGAGTGGTGTATTAGAGGTGTATTAGTGGTGTATTAGTGGGTATTAGTGGTGTATTAGTGGTGTATTAGTGGTGTAGTACTGGTGTATTGTGGTGTAGTAGTGGTGTAGTGATAGTTGTGTATTAGTGGTGTATTAGTGGTGTATTAGTGGTGTAGGAGTGGTGTATTAGAGGTGTATTAGTGGTGTATTAGTGGTGTATTAGTGGTGTAGTACTGGTGTATTGTGGTGTATTAGTGGTGTAGTAGTGGTGTAGTAGTGGTGTATTAGTGGTGTAGGAGTGGTGTATTAGAGGTGTATTAGTGGTGTATTAGTGGGGTATGAGTGGTGTATTGAGGTGTATTAGTGGTGTATTAGTGGGGTATTAGTGGTGTATTAGTTGTGTATTAGTGGTGTAGTACTGGTGTATTGTGGTGTAGTAGTGGTGTAGTGATAGTTGTGTATTAGTGGTGTATTAGTGGTGTAGGAGTGGTGTATTAGAGGTGTATTAGTGGTGTATTAGTGGTGTATTAGTGGTGTAGTACTGGTGTATTGTGGTGTATTAGTGGTGTTTAGTGGTGTATTAGTGGTGTAGGAGTGTATATTAGAGGTGTATTAGTGGTGTATTAGTGGGGTATTAGTGGTGTAGGAGTGGTGTATTAGAGGTGTATTAGTGGTGTATTAGTGGGGTATTAGTGGTGTATTAGTGGTGTATTAGTGGGGTATTAGTGGTGTATTAGTGGTGTAGTAGTGGTGTATTAGTGGTGTAGTGATACTTGTGTATTAGTGGTGTATTAGTGGTGTAGTACTGGTGTATTAGTGGTGTATTAGTGGTGTATTAGTGGTGTAGTACTGGTGTATTGTGGTGTAGTAGTGGTGTAGTGATAGTTGTGTATTAGTGGTGTATTAGTGGTGTAGGAGTGGTGTATTAGTGGTGTATTAGTGGTGTATTAGTGGTGTAGTACTGGTGTATTGTGGTGTAGTAGTGGTGTAGTGATAGTTGTGTATTAGTGGTGTATTAGTGGTGTAGGAGTGGTGTATTAGTGGTGTAGTAGTGGTGTATTAGTGGTGTATTAGTGGTGTAGTAGTGGTGTAGTAGTGGTGTATTAGTGGTGTAGGAGTGGTGTATTAGAGGTGTATTAGTGGGGTATTAGTGGGGTATTAGTGGTGTAGGAGTGGTGTAGTAGTGGTGTAGTAGTGGTGTATTAGTGGTGTATTAGTGGTGTAGTAGTGGTGTATTAGTGGTGTAGTAGTGGTGTAGTAGTGGTGTATTAGTGGTGTATTAGTGGTGTAGTAGTGGTGTATTAGTGGTGTATTAGTGGTGTATTAGTGGTGTATTAGTGGTGTAGTAGTGGTGTAGGAGTGGTGTATTAGTGGTGTATTAGTGGTGTATTAGTGGTGTATTAGTGGTGTAGTAGTGGTGTATTAGTGGTGTATTAGTGGTGTAGTAGTGGTGTAGTAGTGGTGTAGTAGTGGTGTATTAGTGGTGTATTAGTGGTGTAGTAGTGGTGTAGGAGTGGTGTATTAGTGGTGTAGTAGTGGTGTAGTAGTGGTGTATTAGTGGTGTATTAGTGGTGTAGGAGTGGTGTATTAGAGGTGTATTAGTGGTGTATTAGTGGGGTATGAGTGGTGTATTAGAGGTGTATTAGTGGTGTATTAGTGGGTATTAGTGGTGTATTAGTGGTGTATTAGTGGTGTAGTACTGGTGTATTGTGGTGTTGTAGTAGTGGTGTAGTGATAGTTGTGTATTAGTGGTGTATTAGTGGTGTATTAGTGGTGTAGGAGTGGTGTATTAGAGGTGTATTAGTGGTGTATTAGTGGTGTATTAGTGGTGTAGTACTGGTGTATTGTGGTGTATTAGTGGTGTAGTAGTGGTGTAGTAGTGGTGTATTAGTGGTGTAGGAGTGGTGTATTAGAGGTGTATTAGTGGTGTATTAGTGGGGTATGAGTGGTGTATTAGAGGTGTATTAGTGGTGTATTAGTGGGGTATTAGTGGTGTATTAGTTGTGTATTAGTGGTGTAGTACTGGTGTATTGTGGTGTAGTAGTGGTGTAGTGATAGTTGTGTATTAGTGGTGTATTAGTGGTGTAGGAGTGGTGTATTAGAGGTGTATTAGTGGTGTATTAGTGGTGTATTAGTGGTGTAGTACTGGTGTATTGTGGTGTATTAGTGGTGTATTAGTGGTGTATTAGTGGTGTAGGAGTGGTATATTAGAGGTGTATTAGTGGTGTATTAGTGGGGTATTAGTGGTGTAGGAGTGGTGTATTAGAGGTGTATTAGTGGTGTATTAGTGGGGTATTAGTGGTGTATTAGTGGTGTATTAGTGGGGTATTAGTGGTGTATTAGTGGTGTAGTAGTGGTGTATTAGTGGTGTAGTGATACTTGTGTATTAGTGGTGTATTAGTGGTGTAGTACTGGTGTATTAGTGGTGTATTAGTGGTGTATTAGTGGTGTAGTACTGGTGTATTGTGGTGTAGTAGTGGTGTAGTGATAGTTGTGTATTAGTGGTGTATTAGTGGTGTAGGAGTGGTGTATTAGTGGTGTATTAGTGGTGTATTAGTGGTGTAGTACTGGTGTATTGTGGTGTAGTAGTGGTGTAGTGATAGTTGTGTATTAGTGGTGTATTAGTGGTGTAGGAGTGGTGTATTAGTGGTGTAGTAGTGGTGTATTAGTGGTGTATTAGTGGTGTATTAGTGGTGTAGTAGTGGTGTAGTAGTGGTGTATTAGTGGTGTAGGAGTGGTGTATTAGAGGTGTATTAGTGGTGTATTAGTGGTGTAGTAGTGGTGTATTAGTGGTGTATTAGTGGTGTATTAGTGGTGTATTAGTGGTGTATTAGTGGTGTAGTAGTGGTGTATTAGTGGTGTATTAGTGGTGTAGTAGTGGTGCATTAGTGGTGCATTAGTGGTGCATTAGTGGTGCATTAGTGGTGTAGTAGTGGTGTAGTAGTGGTGTATTAGTGGTGTAGTAGTGGTGTAGTAGTGGTGTATTAGTGGTGTAGTAGTGGTGTATTAGTGGTGTAGTAGTGGTGTAGTAGTGGTGTATTAGTGGTGTATTAGTGGTGTAGTAGTGGTGTAGTAGTGGTGTATTAGTGGTGTATTAGTGGTGTATTAGTGGTGTACCGGTAGGAATCGAGGATTTTGCAGAAGGCCAGTTCGCAGCACATTCTCAGATTGGCCTGATGCTCCGAGAGGTCAGAGGTCGCACAACGAGACGGGTCGACTTCACAGTTCTCATCAGACTCATAGAGAGCTTTGATGAACTCACCTGAACACACACACAGGTAAGGACAGGTAACAGGTGTATGGTAACTTTCTGACAGTTAACAGGTGTAGTGTCATTCTGACAGGTAACAGGTGTATGGTAACTTTCTGACAGTTAACAGGTGTAGTGTCATTCTGACAGGTAACAGCTGTATGGTGTCTTTCTGACAGGTAACAGGTGTAGTGTCATTCTGACAGGCAACAGGTGTAGTGTCATTCTGACAGGTAACAGGTATATGGTGTCTTTCTGACAGGTAACAGGTGTATGGTGTCTTTCTGACAGGTAACAGGTGTATGGTGTCTTTCTGACAGGTAACAGGTGTATGGTGTCTTTCTGACAGGTAACAGGTATATGGTGTCTTTCTGACAGGTAACAGGTGTAGTGTCATTCTGACAGGTAACAGGTGTAGTGTCATTCTGACAGGTAACAGGTGTAGTGTCATTCTGACAGGTAACAGGTGTATGGTGTCTTTCTGACAGGTAACAGGTGTAGTGTCATTCTGACAGGTAACAGGTGTAGTGTCATTCTGACAGGTAACAGGTGTAGTGTCATTCTGACAGGTAACAGGTATATGGTGTCTTTCTGACAGGTAACAGGTGTAGTGTCATTCTGACAGGTAACAGGTGTATGGTGTCTTTCTGACAGGTAACAGGTGTAGTGTCATTCTGACAGGTAACAGGTGTAGTGTCATTCTGACAGGTAACAGGTATATGGTATCATGGTGTCTTTCTGTGGGATGGTACCGAGGGCATCCTGCAGGTACTTCTGTCCAATCAGCTTCAAGTATTCTTCAATACTTTTTGTTGCCAGGGTGTTCTCTCTGAAAATCAGCTGGTCGTTGTCACGGCAGCGGTCCACCTCTGACATCATCAGGTCTGTCAGGAAGTCCTGCGGCGACAAAGACGGTCGTCAACAGGTGGAGGTGGGCGTGGCCAGTGTACCAGTGGGGCAGAGGACTTACCTTAGCCTTGCCGGTGCTGTGGAGGATGTGGACTAGGACGGACGCCAGCTCCTCCTTGGCTCTGAGACTGATGGACGCCTCCAGGGTGGAGCAGAGCAGCAGGTAGTTGGAGCTGATGTACTCAGCAAACTCCTTGTACTGCTCCATCGGCAGGATGATGATGCTCTGGTACCGGGCCTTGACCCGCACGGTCGGGACCGAAGACTTCCCTGGGGGACAGCCGAAGATAGGGTGGGACAGGGTAAGACATGGTGGGACAACAACAGATCGGATAAGGCAAGGTGGGCCCAGGTGAGACGTCAGTACACAGCGTGAGACAGGGTGGGACAACAGGAAACAGTGTGAGACAGGTTTGGAGTTGTTGTGTCCCACCAGGACCAGGTCAAGGACACATCTAGTCTTGACATACCTCGGCTCGTACTGGGCGTGCTCACTGAGTACCACTTCTCCACCAGTTGCCTGCCGGTCACCATGGCGACAGGGATGTTGACTAGGCCAACGTAGCTGCTTTTGTCTTTCTTCCTCTTCCTGTCTGTGTCCTTGTAGAGGTGCAGTGTGATGGAACCGATGGACGGGAGACTACTGAAGTCAAAGCGCTCGCCCCAGAAGATGTTGTCTGTCTTCAGTTTACAGGATGTCCTCGCGTACAGACTGTCGTCCAGACACAGCTCACAGAAGTACCTGAAGATTATGAGACATTACTGCAGGACAAGTCTACCAGAACATGTCTACCAGGACACTCCTACATGGACACCTCTACCAGGACACTGCAACATGGATGTGTACCAGGACACTCCTACATGGACACATCTACCAGGACACTCCTACATGGACACTTCTACCAGGACACTTCAACATGGACACTCCTACATGGACACTCCTACATGGACACTCATACATGGACACTTCTACCAGTACACTCCTACATGGACACTTCAACATGGACACTCCTACATGGACACATCTACCAGGACACTCCTACATGGACACTTCAACATGGACACTCCTAGATGGACACATCTACCAGGACACTTCAACATGGACACTCCTACATGGACACTTCTACCAGGACACTTCAACATGGACACTCAAACATTGACACTTCTACCAGTACACTCCTACATGGACACTCATACATGGACACATCTACCAGGACACTCCTACATCGACACTTCAACATGGACACTCCTACATGGACACTCCTACCAGGACACTTCAACATGGACACATCTACCAGGACACTCCTACATGGACACTCCTACAGGGACACTCCTACACGGACACTCCTACCAGGACACTTCAACATGGACACATCTACCAGGACACTCCTACATGGACACTCCTACACGGACACTCCTACCAGGACACTTCAACATGGACACATCTACCAGGACACTCCTACATGGACACTTCTACATGGACACTTCTACATGGACACTCCTACATGGACACTCCTACACGGACACTCCTACACGGACACTCCTACACGGACACTCCTACCAGGACATGTAGGTGTAGCGCCACGTACCGTTTCTTGGCTGGCAGGTCCTTGGCCTCGATCACCCACACCGTGAGGACGTTCTCCAGCCTGCGGCTATTGTCCTTGTTGGGGTGGACGGCTCGTCGCAGGTTCTCCATCCATTTGTCTCTTTCTGCTGCCGAGCGACACGAAAAACATTTGGTGCCTGTTGAGGTTGTTACCTAGGAGACACATGGACAGGTCATGACCATGGAAACACCAGGGTCTCAGGTGCGTATGTGTCCGTGAGGCAGTGAGCGTTACCTCGAAACAGTAGTCCTGTCCCAGTAGGGACGAGTGGACGGGTTTGATGATCACTGATTGGTCCATCCTGAGCTCCAGAGACAACACACAGCCGGCGCTTAGCAAAGACTCCTGGCTACCGCAACGCAGCCGGCGCATCACACACCTGGAACAGACGGTCTGTTAGTGTGATCCACCCTCAGGTGGGATGACCAGTCATTGGTTGATTCGTCATGGGACACATCATGATTGACAACTGCTGACCTCTGGCCCGTACAAACAACCTGGAAGGTCACAGCTGTGAAACTGAAAACAGCGTTAGAGGAATCTGTCACGTTGGTCAACAAACCCAGAACCACAAGGACAGCAGCACTAAACTCCCAGGATACAGAGGCCAGCGACTCTGACTGCAGACGTTTTCAAAATACTTTTCATTCAATCAGTTGAAACAGTTTGTGAGGATCTGCAATGACTGCCGTCCATCTGAGACTATTCTTGGTTCCCTGGTTCTCTGGTTCTCACCTGTCAGTGCATAAATCAACAGTGGAAGGATTTGACTTTGACCAGGACCAGACTGTGACGTCTAGACGACTAGGCCAGAACATCTTGTTTCTTTCTCTACAGTGGATCAAAGGGTCCTGGACCAAGGAACATTCAGTCTGATCCATGTGGTTCTACTGGTCAGAACCAGTCCAAAACGTGTCCCTGGTGGGATTCAAACCAACAACCTTTGAATATTTCACATGTTTGACTAGAAGTGCTACGTGTTAGCATCGTCTCCATCAGACTAAACTCTAGGTCAGTCCAGATACTCCCCAGGATCTACCGGCCCTCTGCAGGACGAAATGATTCACAGGTCTCAGAGTCTCTGGGTTTAGAAACACGGAGTCGATGCGTTTATGAAGTCAATAAGTTGTTTGGGTTCTGGGCTCAGACTGGAGATCTCTGCAGAACATTTCTGTCTGAAAAGATCGTTGATGTCTCAGGATGAGGACTTCAGGTAAAGTTTGGACACTTCAGGAGGGTTCTAGAGACACTGTTCTTCAGGATCTTTAGCTTCTTTAGGTGGTACAGTGGGGTAAACAGAGCTGGACAGGACCTGAGGGAGACTGTCCAAAGTTACCAGCGTATTGTTCTGTTGATCTGAACGTAGTCCCCAAATTATTTATAGTTTTATTTCTTTTGTTGCTCAGAGAGCTCTGCCCGATTTTAAATAATAATAATAACAAGAATAATAAAAACAGCTGATAAATCTGAAATCAAACCAGGGCAGAGGAATCAAAGCTATTGGTCCAGGTCCAGGTCCAGGTCCAGACTCTAGTCATGTGACCTTCATGTGATAAAAACCTAAACTCTCCACCAGACATTTAGAGCTGAACACCTGCAGGACACGTCTTCTAGTCCAGATGTCTCTGATAAACCAGGACCTGGAGGACGTTCAGGTTAGAGTCTCAAACCATCAGCTGTGACCTCTGACCCCTTCTATTAGCCCATTAGCTCATTAGCCTATTAGCTCGTCACTGTCTCAGCAGCTCCTTATGTTAGCCTCTCACAGAGCTAATGCTATGTGTGTGTGCTGCCGTTAGCTAATACTGTGGGTAGCATAGCCACATGCTAACGGAGCAGGTTAGCTGTGTGCTGACAGCAGCTAACACACACACACACGCACACGCACACGCACACACATGCAAATGAGCACAAGGCTGCAGCAGATCCGAGGACAAAGGCAGTTAAAGACGATGAGACTCACCGAGCATCCTGAATGAATGCTGAGGAGGAGGAGGAGGAGGAGGAGGAGGAGGAGGAGGAGGAGGAGGAGGAGGAGGAGGAGGAGGAGGAGGGGTGGGGGTTTATGAATCCATGTTCTCCTTCACCAACGAACAGGAGCAAAGAAAAGATGGAGGAGCTGTTGATCCTGATGCTGTTTGGTTTAAAGACTGAGGAGATGTCTGTCCTCCCGTCTGTCCTCTCGTCTGTCCTCCCGTCTGTCTGTCTCTGTTAGCTCGTCCTGATGCTACACAGCTACAGCAGCTAGTGCTCTCTCTCTCTCTCTCTCTCTCTCCCTCTGTCAGCAGCAGTTGCCCCTCCCCTGCAGAGAGGCTGCCCTACTCCCTCTACTCTCTACCTCTGGGGCTGGGGGGGGGGGGTCCTCCTCCTCTTCTCTGTCTCTATGACGGAGCCCCCCCCCAGCCCCCCCCAGCCCCCCCCACCACCACCAATAGACAACACGTATGTAACATGTTATTCTACATGTGAGTGTTGCAGAGCTGCAGCAGTGGAACCATGAACATACGTGTTCTAATGAACCTTCTACAGATCACATGACGTTCTCTGTTCTCTGTCCTCACTTCTATGTTCTGTGTTCTATGTGCTCTGATGTTCTCCTGACG
>SRSE01000475.1:0-52377 GCA_005024645.1 Planiliza haematocheilus
GTGATTTTAATGCAAAGATAAGGAGGATCATGGAAGGAACAGAACAGAAACATCTGGTCACTGATGAAAATCTATGAACATCAACATTTATATTATTCATTTACATAAAACATTAAAAATAAACTAAGATGCCTTTGAAGCATCGTAGGGAAGGATCGTACCAAAATGACAGACTCAGTTTTGTTTGTGATGAAGTGACATCAACTTCCTGTTGGTATTTTCTACTTGAACAAGCCCAGGTCAATAGAAACTGTTAAAACGCACTCTGTTAGCTCAGTGTTAGCTTTGTGCTAGCTTATTGCTCACTTAGCAATAGCGCAGTGTTAACACACATCTTTAATTAAGTGTTAGCTTTGTATTCACTCAGTAGTAGTTCAGTGTTAGCTTACTGTTAGCTCAGTGTTAGCCTAGTGTTAGCACAGTGTTAGCTCAGTGTTAGCTCAGTGTTATCTTACTGTTAGCTCAGTGTTAGCTTACTATTAGCTCAGTTTTAGCTTATTGTTAGCTCACTGTTAGCTCAGTGTTAGCTTACTATTTGCTCAGTGTTAGATACTGTTAGCTCAGTGTTAGCCTAGTGTTAGCTAAGTGTTAGCTTACTGTTAGCTCAGTGTTATCTTACTGTTAGCTCAGTGTTAGCTCAGTGTTAGCTTACTATTTGCTCAGTGTTAGCTTACTGTTAGCTCAGTGTTAGCCTAGTGTTAGCTCAGTGTTAGCTTACTGTTAGCTTAGTGTTAGCCTAGTGTTAGCTCAGTGTTAGCTTACTGTTACCCCAGTGTTATCTTACTGTTAGCTCAGTGTTAGCTTACTATTAGCTCAGTTTTAGTTTATTGTTAGCTCACTGTTAGCTCTGTGTTAGCTTTGTATTCACTCAGTAGTAGTTTAGTGTTAGCTCAATGTTAGCTTACTGTTAGCTCAGTGTTAGCTTACTGTTAGCCCAGTGTTAGCTTACTGTTAGCTCAATGTTAGCTTACTGTTAGCTCAGTGTTAGCTCAGGGCCCAACGTCACCGTTTATGTATTTATTTAAACGAGTCAATGAGTGATTTTGAGCTAAACGCTCTCTGTGAGCAGAATGAAGGATGACTTTAAAGCATCGTGTGGACGGATGATCCACTGAGGGATGACTGATCCAGTTTTTGTTTGTGATGAACAGATTTTCTACCTGAGCGAGCTCCAGTCAACAGAGACTGTTAACACAGGTAGTGAGCATGAGCAACGGTTCAGAGTCTGTTTTCACTGCGATGTGAGTAAACCATTAAAGTCGCTCTAAGTTTATAAAACACATTTTTCTCTCTGCAGAAATTTTCATCACATGCTGACGCTTTTCCCCCAAATACCTGCAGCTGTGAACAGAAACGATCAATCAGAGTCAGACATAAAAATAAAAAAGGCTCCAACAGGATGGAAACTGGAGCAAAAAGAAAAACTTCAACAGATTTTCAGATTTTAACTACGTCGATAGCTACAATGAAAGCTAATGCTACGTGTTTACAGAAATAAAGTTTACATATGCTGTTAAACAGGTCAGTGTGGAGTTTAATTAACATTCTCACTGATTTGTTTAGAAGAAACCTTCAGGACTTCAAACGCTGAGATACAGTTCCTGTAACGGCCACTAGAGGCTACACGAGCGAGTCATAGACCAAGATGTTAAATAAACATGTTTACAGCCTGATACTAAACCAGTTCTGATCTCTAGAGTTAAGTTCTCTGTTCCTGAAGAACTGTTCTGTTTAGAACCTGTTTAAATGACTTCAGAATTAACGAGCGTGGCCTCTTTGATTGACAGGTGGGTGACATCAGAAGACCTCCTATAATAACTTGGGAGACAGACGTCCTGATGAAACTGCTGTGGACTTTCATCCAGTTCAGACAGAACGTTTTGGAGCCGGCATAATGGAGACGACTGGAGACACCACACTGAGCTTCAAAACCAGGACGGAGGACGGATTATCCATCTTCATTTATTGGTTTAGAGGAACTGGATACCTGTCCAAGATGGTGCCTTGTTCATTTGAGCCAATTTGAGCAGATTCAGGCCCCAAAGGGTTTAAATATGTGCTACAGACTTCCTGTTGTCTGCCCAGACACATGAGATTAAATAATCATCCAGATCCCTGAGACTCTGGGTCAAATCACAACGATATGAAGACATGTTTTATTCATCCAGGATCTAACGTGGCTGTAGTGACATGATTTGGCCACATCGCTGAACATGACGCTGTTTCCAGAGTCGTGTTTTATTCCCACTGGCCTCTGGTCCTGAGTCTAAACAGCTCAGAAGTTCTGTCCCAAACTGTCCCCACTTTGCGGTGACGTCCTCGTAATGCAGGCGCACACTCACACAGTCAGACAGCTCATTTGTTAAACTCTGGGGGGATGATCTGATTTCCTCTCCTCCGTCTCCTACTTGACCTTTTCCTTGTGTTTTCCAATCAGCAGCTCTTCTCCTCTCACTCTAATTTCTCCGCTTTACAATTTCCTCTATTGATTTAGTCGGAGCGGCTGCAGTCGGGGGAATCAAGGATAAGTACACAGCTTGTCTCTTTTAATTGCACTCAGACGAGGAGGAGAAACTGTCTTTGGACAGTTTTTAATCCAGGAACACGTTCGTCAATACGTCTCTAACGTCCATCGATCGTCACCTCCTCTACAGTCACTGATCACTGGTCACGGGTCAGAGGTCAGCATGGTCCACTGACTGGTCTCAGACCCACTGAGTGGTCTGACTTCTTTCCATCAGAACCAGAACCACTCAGATCAGAACCAGTGATCCTCAGTCCAGAACCCTGACTCTGGTTCTCCTCCTCCTTAGACCACTGTTGTCTTCCTTCTCCAATAAATGTAGCTCCATCATGAATTCAGTCTTTGTAAATGCTAACGCCACACTAAGCTAATGTAGCTAGCGAACTAATGACAATCTCACTGAACTAATTTTTCTTAATTTGAGGTTGATTGTTTAAAACACATCTACTCATTTAATCACACAGACAGATGCTTAGTTACATGTCATGGAAATCTTTGTGATGTCACTTCCTGTTTCTATAGCATCAAATAACTTGAATATATATATACACATTATATTAACTAACTAAAATATATGTACTTTTGACGTTTACCTGTTTACCTGACATGGAGGGGGCAGGGCTAATGGCCTTACTGGGGCCAACCACCAGGGGGAGCTCCACATACCTTCACTGCAGAGGAGCTGTCATGGCGTCCATTGTTTATACAGACTCTGGCTCCAGATAAGATGGCTCGGTCCATATCCCTGGAGTTCATCCTGACCTTTGCCCAAAAACCAAGTCTGAGAAACAATTTGACCCCTGAGTGCTCTCAGAAACGAGGCTCTGCAGCTGTAAACCTGGACTCCTTCTCTCCTCATGATGGTGTAACATGAGGAGAGACACTAAATCTGGTCCGTGCAGCAGGATGGAAGGATAGAAAACACATATCCAAAGCTTTGTAGTTCAGATTTAAACGCTGTGTGTAATAAAACACAGACGAGGCTCCTGTCACAGTCTGACTTGTGAATTTGTGACTATCCTCCCAGATTTTCGTGATGCATATTAAACAGTGATGATCTCTGCTCACTCACCCACTTACTCCCTCTTGTGTTCTGTTGCTATTCCTGTAGAGCGGCTCTGAGTCAAAAAGTCCTTCACCAGCCCAAAACAGGAAACCACGGTTTGAACGTCGATGCTCATATGAAGCGAGCAGTCGACCATGTTATGAAGCAGCTGCAGAGGACGCTGGTCCACTCAGCTCCCACTTCACCAGAGAAGATCAGCTCCTCACAATCCATTAAACTCTGGATTCAATTACTCACATTCAGATATAAACACATTACACATGAATCCCTAAAAAACAGACGTACTAATGTGTTTGTGAACCTCAGGCCTGGTCTCGTACTAGAACTAACACCTATATTTTACATTTTTATTCCAGATCATCACTTGATTGATCAGTGATTTAAAACACAAGCAGTGAATACGACTGTCAACCTGTATAAAAACAACAAACAAAAAGGCACCGGCAGAAATAATGTGAGTACAACTGGAGCCAACAACATGTTTTCACCCTGAGGCCTCTCAGGAGGTTGATCCTTTAATAACAGCTGTACTCACTGCAGCTAAACACACGACTACGCGGCTGCTCCGGCGTTTTATATTTACAGAACTGACAACAATATATTGACCATAAGATGCTTCTTTTATTCGTTATCCTATTAATGCATGTTATTCATTTATTTATTAAAAACAATTATTATTTCATATGAACGTATGATAGATTTAATATGTATTTTTATAGCACATTCTATATGGCTAAATTAAAAGGTAATATAACACAGACCATGGATTTATAGAACTACTGTTTATCCATGTACCTATGTATTCATCAGTTTTATTTATTTTTTGGATTATAATCATCAATGATTCTTTATGTTATTTGTATTTATTTATTGCAGTAAAACTGAATATAAATGACGGTATTCTTTCACTTATCCAACAGAGGGATATTTACTAATTTCCCCCGGGATTAATAAAGTATCTATCTATCCATCTATCCATATACACTATATTACCAAAAGTATTCGCTCACCTGCCTTTACTCATTCTATGAACTGAAGTGCCATCCCATTCCTAACTCATAGAATTCAATATGATGTCGGTCCACCTTTTGCGGCTATTACAGCTTCAACTCTTCTGGGAAGACTGTCCACAAGGTTGAGGAGAGTGTTTATAGGAATTTTTGACCATTCTTCCAAAAGCGCATTGGTGAGGTCACACACTGATGTTGGTCGAGAAGGCCTGGCTCTCAGTCTCCGCTCTAATTCATCCCAAAGGTGTTCTATCGGGTTCAGGTCAGGACTCTGTGCAGGCCAGTCAAGTTCATCCACACCAGACTCTGTCATCCACGTCTTTATGGACCTTGCTTTGTGCACTGGTGCACAGTCATGTTGGAAGAGGAAGGGGCCCGCTCCAAACTGTTCCCACAAGGTTGGGAGCATGGAATTGTCCAAAATGTTTTGGTATCCTGAAGCATTCAATGTTCCTTTCACTGGAACTAAGGGGCCAAGCCCAGCTCCTGAAAAACAACCCCATACCATAATTCCTCCTCCACCAAATTTCACAGTTGGCACAATGCAATCTGAAATGTACCGTTCTCCTGGCAACCTCCAAACCCAGACTCGTCCATCAGATTGCCAGATGGAAAAGCGTGATTCATCACTCCAGAGAACGCGTCTCCACTGCTCTAGAGGCCAGTGGCGGCGTGCTTTACACCATTGCATCCGACGCCTTGCATTGCACTTGGTGATGTGTGGCTTGGCTGCAGCTGCTCGGCCATGGAAACCCATTCCATGAAGCTCTCTGCGTACTGTACTTGGGCTAATCTGAAGGTCACATGAAGTTTGTAGCTCTGTAGCAATTGACTGTGCAGAAAGTCGGCGACCTCTTTGCACTATGCGCTTCAGCATCCGCTGACCCCTCTCCGTCACTTTACGTGGCCTACCACTTCGTGGCTGAGTTGCTGTTGTTCCCAAACGCTTCCATTTTGTTATAATAGAGCTGACAGTTGACTGTGGAATATTTAGGAGCGAGGAAATTTCACGACTGGATTTGTTGCACAAGTGGCATCCTATGACAGTTCCAAGCTGGAATTCACTGAGCTCCTGAGAGCGGCCCATTCTTTCACAAATGTCTTGTTTCACAGTCTGCATGCCTGAGTGCTTGAATTTATACACCTGGGGCCAGGCCAAGTGATTAGAACACCTGATTCTGATCATTTGAATGGGTGAGCGAATACTTTTGGTAATATAGTGTATCTATCTATCTATCTATCTATCTATCTATCTATCTATCTATCTATCTATCTATCTATCTATCTATCTATCTATCTATCTATCTATCTATCTATCTATCTATCTATCTAATTCAATCAAGTTATTTGCCT
Organism: Planiliza haematocheilus; assembly: GCA_005024645.1. NCBI lineage: Eukaryota > Metazoa > Chordata > Actinopteri > Mugiliformes > Mugilidae > Planiliza > Planiliza haematocheilus. Next base: position 5,954 of record SRSE01000475.1, read on the forward strand.
AGAATGTGTCACACTCAGCCATAAAAAATAAAATATTATTAATTGTACTCATTTATTTGCCACCGTCGTGTCATATTTTTCATTTATTATATGTAATTTAATATTTTTTATACTCAGTTATTGTCTTCAACTACATCACGGCGAGATTTGCAACCTCTCGCGGGACTTGGCGCGACTATAAAACCCTCCGCGGAGGCGGCTCGGTCTTTCTTTCTCCCTTTAGCGGTGAAGGTGCAACAGTAATCGGTCGTCCCGAACCCGGGTTCATCCGACACCCTCACCAACCAAGCTGAACTGAGCTCAACCTCCACAGCAGCATCATGCCTCCTAAGTTCGACCCCAACGAGATAAAGATTGGTACGTTGTCAGTGTCGAGCGGGTAAATAAAGCTGACGCTTGTTCAGAGCCAACATGGAGTCGTTCTCCGCCGGCTGCCTCCGCGCCTGGCGGCCTGTGAACGGCGACCAGAAAACGGTAAAGACGGGACCGAGAACACGGCGGAGATAGCGAATGACAAAGCGTGTGTGTGTTTTTAGGGGTTTTAATGTTTGAAGAGAATGAAATGTGTTGAAATCAATCGAGTGTGATGAGATGTGATGGCAGAGTAGTCTTGTACCACGTGGACGAGTGAGTTAGCTGCTAATGCTAACGTTAGCCCCTGTCACATCTCGCGACATTACGTTTAGAATGTTTAGAATTTTCTTTTGCAGTTTACGCAAAAAAGTTCAAATTTTACATTTACATTTTATTGCAATAACTAGAGATATTTCTCCTAAAGGAAAAAGTCACGTGTTCAGTTTCGTCACTGAGCAGTTTAAATCGAGAATACGGGTCCTGAAATTACTCTTAAATTAGTTTAAAATCGAATTAAAAGGATAAAACGCATGTTAACATTATGTGGCCACTTCATTAGGTACACTAGTGAAACGGTCCAAATCTGGTTTGTGAAGGTTCTGGTGTTTCTCTCAGATGATGGTTCAACTGTTTTATTGGTTCACTAAACGGACATGTGTTCCTAATATTTTGTCATACAAGTAAATAACTGAACCACTGTTTAAAGCAGTCCGGTCTAACGGCTCTATAACTCCATCCTTTATCATGTGAATCACCACCATGCTGCATCATGTTTAGTTATCTTTATTAAAGAACAATTTTAACGTCTGAAACATTTTCTGCCACTGAACAGAAAACACATTAATGCTTAGGTGTGATTTCTGTTAGACACAGAAGTGCTACAATAAATTAAAGTGCCCATTGTTAAAGTGTAATAGTTTATCACACTAGAGTCACATTATCTGATGCGGACAGCGATCATGGCTTTAATATCTATAATGTCTCACATTGATAATCTGATAATTTACACATCTACAGTCAGATTAGCATCTTTAGCTCAACTATGAACGTCGCTGTTAGCTTTGAAGTTGAGTTTCATCTGATTTGTTTCAACTGTTTAAACTGGTTTTGTCTGAAGTAACAGGATAAAGGCTGGTTTGTTCTCAGCTGATCTGGTCTCACATCAGGTCCTGGTCTTTCTTTCAGTGTACATGAGGTGCACAGGAGGAGAAGTCGGCGCCACCTCAGCTCTGGCCCCCAAGATCGGACCCCTGGGTCTGGTGAGTATCAGAACATGTTCCTCCCTAGTCCAGCCTCCCGCCACTACTCCTGTCTGCTGGTGACTGAGTGTAATCCAGTGGAGGCTCAGATTGACCCAGCTTTAGGAAACAGGGCTGTTCAGACCAGTGATCAACTCTGTGCCGAAAAGACTGGAACATAAACCCGGCTTTAGACCAGGTTCAGGTCTCTGGACTGGTTCCTGTCCACTCATCTCTCTCTCGTCTCCAGTCTCCCAAGAAAGTGGGTGATGACATCGCCAAGGCAACCGGTGACTGGAAGGGTCTGAGGATCACCGTCAAGCTGACCATCCAGAACAGGCAGGCGGCGGTACGTAGCCCTCAGACCAGAAGCTAGAGCAGGATGAATGAGCTGCAGCTAAATGACATGTTGCTGTTGTTCCAGATCGAGGTGGTTCCCTCGGCCTCGGCTCTGATCATCAAGGCTCTGAAGGAGCCGCCACGTGACAGGAAGAAGGTCAAGAACAGTAAGTGTCTGCGACTCATCTGACCTTTAACCTGAGCGTGAAGGCGTCGCCTCGTCTCATCTGTTCTTTAATCCTTCCAGTCAAGCACAGCGGCAGCGTCACCTTCGATGAGATCGTGGGCATCGCTCGCTCCATGAGGGCCCGCTCCATCGCCAGAGAGCTCTCCGGTAAGATTCAATGTTCATTCACTTCCTGGTTGAGTCAGCCTCCCGCCACTACTCCTGTCTGCTGGTGACTGAGTGTAATCCAGTGGAGGCTCAGATTGACCCGGCTTTAGGAAACAGGGCTGTTCAGACCAGTGATCAACTCTGTGCCGATAAGACTGGAACATAAACCCAACCAGAGTGACGCCTCGTCTCCTGTTAGACCAGTCTCTGTGCAGACCATGACCCGCTTTATGTCTCTGATCAGGAACCGTGAAGGAGATCCTGGGAACAGCTCAGTCTGTCGGCTGCACCATCGACGGACGTCCTCCTCACGATGTCATCGACGACATCAACAGTGGAAAAGTGGAGTGTCCATCTGAGTAAAGAGACAAATAAAACTCTGACAAACCCAGCAGCTTGTTGTCTTTTATAAAGTGTTGGATCTTCAGTCTGTGTCCTGCTGTGATGGTTCCTCAGGCCAAAGCGTGTGGAGCTCCCCCTGGTGGCTCCATGCAGTATGTCATAGCTAGACTGTTGCCATGACAACGTAACCAAGCATATGTCTGGAAGCTAAAGTTAGGCTTGAGCTAGCTGTTAGCTCTGAGTGAAGCCATGATGGAGCTGGATTTAGATGTCAGGACTTCCTGGTCTCTAGTGATGTCGCCAGTGTGTCATAGGAGGCGGTTCCTGTTTAATCAGATCTTTAAATGTTTTTATGCTGAAGTGGACAAAGATTTGAGTTTAAAATGGATTTTAATCAGATAATTTGGTAACTATTTAAAACATGAAACCATAGGACGACCTTAAAATGGATCCAAAGAACATTTACTATGAATACGACTGGTTCTGGACGGACTGAGGTTCCTGGTCAGACCCTGAGTCTAAGGCCCCGTCTACACGACTGAAAACACTACTTCATATCCCAGGTCTATGGGCGGCGCTGTTTCAGAAATTCACCAAAAACGGAGAGGAAGAGGTGGAGCATGAAGCTTGAGCGCTGTTTACAAATCGGCTTTAGAAGAAACCAAAAATGATATTTAGCCCTAGTAACCATAACAGGCTCAATATGTTCTCCAGTAGTAACGCAAGCATGTAGTCCACCATTGTTGTTGATGTTGTTATGAGACGTTTCGCGAGATATACGAGGTGTAAGGCTGCTCGAGGGGTGTGGCCATGGTGGCGATGACATCACCGTTTTCAGAAATCTCCGGATTCAACCGTCCAGACTGATCCGCGAGAAGTGCGTTTTCGAATTTATCCACCCTGGGACCCGGTTTCAAAAAAGTGCGTTTACGGGCTTAGTGTGGACGATAGAACAAAACAATTAAAATATCTGCGTTTACAAAAAATGCGTTTGTGTGGATAGGGCCTAAGATCGTCCTTTAATTCACCCTCTCTCCTCCTGTGATGCACGTTATGTAAACACTAACATTTATCTGGTCTCCATGGTAACGGCCCACAACTGATCTGAACCCGGTTTGATTTTCATACAAAATTATTTATTGAAGTCTTGTTTGGACATTTACACGTTCTACAAAAGTACAAATGTTTTCAGCAGAAAAGAAACGAGTTTAACGAACGCCTCAGAGGCCAGACCGCTCCAGTCTGAACAGAACCGATCCGGTTTCACGTGGAGCGGACCCGACTGAAGCCTGGATCCGTTTAGTTCAGTTTCCTGTCTCAGGCTGACCAGGAAGTATCGAGCGCTCTGATTGGTTGCGTTCAGGATGAAGATGTGCTTCGTTGTTGTCGGGGCTGGAAGACGAGGCGATGCCTTCAGGGGCGGCTGCTCCTCCTCAGTTCTCCACCTCCTCCTCCTCCTCTGCTTCGTTCTCAGCTTGGTTCTCCTCCTCCATGCGCTGCTCCTCCTCCTCGTCCTCCTCTTCCTCCTCCTCCTCTCGGCTCTTGTCGTTCTCAGAGTCGACTTTCTTCTCCTTGTCTTTGCGTCTCTGCTCAGAAACCTCCTTCTTGCCCTTCTGGCCCTTTTTATAAACTGTTGAACAGAAACAGATTTAGTTTAGACCCTGATGCTTCCAGCAGGTGGCAGTAGCCTGGATTCATCATGAAGAGCTGCTGTTCGCTGAGAGGAAGAGGCTGAACATGTGTGGGGTCATGGAGCTCAGACACATCCTCACCTTCCAGAGCTTCTCTGAGCGGCTCCAGGAAACGTTCAAACTCCATCTCCTCCATGGCGGCCAGCACGTCTCCGGCGTTCAGCGTCTTCCTTTTGGCCTTCATGGCGAAGTTATTGGCGCTGACAACGAGAGAGAAGAGGCAGACTTTAAAATGACGCTGCCTTCCAGATGACCTGACCCTGTTCATTTATTTTCTTCTTACCAGGACGTGGCGTACAGCACAAAGACGCTGGCTGCCTGGGAAATGGCTCTCCTCGCTTCTTTTGACACGTTCACCCCATCTGGGAGCTGTTAAAGCCAAACGGTGCGGAGGAGTTATCTCAGAGTTTCTTCAACGGGACGCGACATTCACAGCAATAAAAACACTCGCTTCATTAATAGAAACTGAAATGTCTCGTCTGGATTTGAGTTTAAAGAATGAAAAGAAGAAAACCTGAATAAACTAGAATTAGAAAGAGAGAAATGAGATCTGAAAGCAGCAAATAGAAAAGAATCCTTTCTTATTTCTCTAGTCACAGGGTCTGAAGCGTTTCACTAAACCTCGACTCCGACTCTTTTAAATAAATGTGTAACGTGTTTCATCAGCTCTTCAGGAAAACTGAACGAGTTGGTAGAAAGAACAGAAACAGAGAGACGTGCTTTCCTCTGGAATAAGATCCTGATAGTTTGTGTTCATGAATATCAGATTTTAATTAATTATAAAAAGCAGAATGAGTTTGTCCTGTTTCAGTGACAGAGGTGATTGAGTGGTGTCTGTATGAACACATTAATCATTCATTCAGAGCTGGATCACCTGTTATTCTTATTTCCAGCACATTAATCTTAGTTAACAGTGACCCGCCTCATGAATCATATAAAGCCTTACATAACTGACTCTGGCTGCTTTTCTACAGTGATGTGTTAAATCAACATTCACACGTTTAAACAGCTCTGAGGATTAAAAACAACTTCAACCTGAGAAACTGATTCACTCTCCAATAAAATAATACGTTAAACTGCTGACTGGTTCTTTCAGATTACATCTGTGTCCTAAATAAGAACTGAAAATTAGTTTTTTATTTGGTATAGAAACAGGAATGATCTCATCTGATATTTATTAACGTTTTATAAAATGATTGAACTGTTAACGGTTCCTGTTTGTTGTGAAACTATTAAAAGTATAAGATTCTCATTCATTTTCTGAACTGTTCTCCTACAGTGAATTGACACTTCTTCTAATTTTTAATCCTGAAGAATTTTGTAAATAAAATAAGCTCAGTTACATCTTCAGTATATTTAAGCTCGACATAAATTTCTGTTTACGTCTTGTATTTCTTTTCTAGTTTTACTCAATCAGATAATATTGTTAAAGATTAATTTTGTCTAAAACAAAATTATACATTTAAAGTCATGAAAAACCAACAACTTATTTTCACATGGAAGTTTCTCGAAGACACAAAATATTTAAAAATACTTTAATAATAAGAAGCTGTTTGTGATTAATTATCAGATTAACTTTGGCTCCGATCGTTTATTAGTTTAATAATCTAATATAACTAATAAGTGAACTGTCTGATCATACAGCTCATCAAACCAGTTCCTGTCCAGACGCCATCTTTGTTTTGATTTAAACTCGTAGCGAAGCTTGAGTAGAAAACTTTTAATTATTACTTAATAAGTCCGCGGACAAAATATCTTTGTGCGCCGATGGTTAGAACAGTCTCCGTGGATTCCAGCGCCACATCCAGAGTCATTTTAAATGTCGTCTTGGTTATTTTAATCGTAAAGCTTTGTTAACTTTCCAAAAAAGTCGATGCTTAGCTCCGTGGCTAACACATGCTAAGCTAACCGGCCCCGCTGCTCGGACTCACCGCCTCCTTGATGATGCGGGTGATGACCGCGTTGGGAAGGTTCAGGTCTTCTGGCCTCTCCGCCATTTGCTCAGACCCGCTCCGGTTCCTCCGCGCAGTTGATCCGCTACCTGTCCTGTAATCCCCAGGCTAGTGCTAAGCTAACAGATTAGCACCCTTTGACAATGGTGTTAGCGTGGAGCTAGCTAAGGTTTCAGCTCGTGCAGCTCAGGTGTTGTTGTGTTCACGTGCCTTCACAGGTTAAGATGACGTTGGTCTTTATCCGACAGATTCGGCTTTTTTTTTATTTATTTGATTAAACTTCAAACTCTGAACGAGTCGCTCGCGTGGCGTCCATCAGAGCCGATTTGTTGTGGGACGTTTTCCCGCGAAGCTTCCAATCACCACGAGCCCTGCTACGTCACTGATGAACCACGACCTCGACCGTTTGCGTGACGTATTTCCGGACGGGAAAAAAATAAATAATAGAAAAATAGAAATTAAATTAATTGATTAATTGTGTAACGTTTCGGTCTTTTCTTCAGTTGTTTTTTGTTTTTAACAACATTAATAAATAAATTAAGATATATTTTACTGTTTGTTGTAGTGTTGTGTTGTTACTATGACATTTGTAATTTAGAATAAATAAAGATAATGATATCATGTTTTGGTTGGCTAAAGAGAATGTCTTCTTCTTTTTCTTATTGTTCTGAATGATTAAATATGACTTCTTCTTTTTCTTGTACTCATTTATTTATACTTATATTTATTTATTACTTATAATATTGTTACTGTCAGTGTTCAAAAAATGCTTCAGTGAAACGTTATGTGAATGTCATCAAACCAAGCAACACTTTTATAAATAACTTTGTTGCTACTGAATGTTTTTCTAAAGTGATCAGCTGTTTTGATTCTTCCTGTCCAGATATAATAGATTATCTTCTGCTGTGTGTAAAGCACTGGTTGGAAATGCTGGTGTCCAGTAAAGTGATGACTTGTGTGCAGTGTTCCTGCCCGGGCCGACTTCCAGCTTCGTTCCAGTCAGGGTGGAGAAGGTCAGGTTTTGTTGAGGGTGAAAGGTATTTGGGTGGTTTCCATGGCAGCTGGTTTCCTCACTCCTGTACTGCCCACACGCTGCACACCACTCTGCAGAGCCAGCCATGAAAGCTCCACGCCCACCGGGGCCAGACCTCACTGCCTGTTTCTGGGCAGCGCTCCAGGACAACCAAGTTTCCTCGGTTTCATCTGTGCTGCTGCAACAACACTTCTTCACTGCTACACATCCACATGTACAACACTTCATTCACATTCATTTACTTCATCTTTTTAACTGAATTACTTTAATTTACTTATTTTCAGCTAAATATTTCACATCCATCAGATCTTACGTAAGGAACTAATTAATTGAAAATACTTTATACTTTATTCATACATCAGAGATGAAAGAGGTAAAAACTGATAACTATCTAAACTGCTGATTCCTTGGCACTTAATTCATTAATCATTTTTATAATAATAATAATAACAATTCATGCTAGAACTATGCATGATTACATTTAAATATTATATATTATATATAATATATAGTTGAGTAAATAACATTAAAAAAGCTGAAACATAATAAATTACAATAACAAACTAAATTGAATTAATTAATTCATTTTAAAAAAGAGCCTAGTGTGTTGTGATTGGTCACCTCCAAAGCAGGCTCCGCCCACATATGTTTTTTTTTAACTGGTGGTGGGGACTTTAAAGTATTTTCATTGGATGCAAACTTTTAACGCCCTTGAGTACAGGATGAGTCATCAATGCACATCAATCATTTTCCAAAGAAATTACAAACTATTAAATAAGAATACATCCAGAAAAATAAAAATACCTTTTTATCATGGCTATGTGAGATAGTGGTGTAGCTAGATGTAATCCATAGTTTTACTATTCTACATTTATACATTTATATAACCACTCTGACGCTGTAAGGTTGTTATGCTGAGCTTGTAAACAGTGGCCTCTTTAAATGTTTAACCAACAGACAGGAAATGATGTTATCGTAATAATCATAAAAAAAAGTCCATTAGATACGGCCTGAAACATCCGTCAGATAGTATGAGGCTTTTCTGCTCAGTTAGTTTATATTATATCAGCTTTTAGAAAGACTATAGTCTATCTACCGCTGGATCAGAACTGTTTTGCACAAATAAATAAATCTTTTTTGCACTGCTTTCTTTTGCATGAATTACTACCTCACCATCTTATAATTTCAGCAATTATTTATTTGTAAAGTTTTTCCACCACCACACTTTACATACAGAATGTCTTTATATTTCTATTTTTGTATTTGTGCTTTTTGGTAAATTCCCCTGTCGAAATCGTTATTGTTTTATATATAGATATTTCCTTATCATAGTAGCGCGGGATTTGGCATAAAAAAAAGTGTGATAAATAAACATGTCTTATGTCTAATAATAAAGATTCATCACTGTACATTCAAACACCGCAGCTTTGTCCAGATGACACTAAACGGGCCATGAAAAACATAAATTTGTTTGTTTAAATTAGTTTTACATAAATTAATTTGTCATTTAGTTCAAGGGTAGTCTTATGTTTGTATTTATTATTAGATTAAGATCATTGCATGTAGTACAGGTACATACACAATAAAATACAGGCTGAAAATGAAGCCAACAACAGGAACCAAGCTACGACTGTTGTATGAAGCAAGTTAGTGTTGTACAGAGTAAATAAATAAATAAATAAATAGTTGTATGTTTTATGAGTGTGTCTGTATTGTCTGTATGTTTTGGAATCATATTTAGTGTGTTTGTGTGTGTTTATGTGTATTGTGTGTATTCCTGTGTGTATTCCTGTGTGTACTGTGTTCAGAGGAGTCCTGGTTCTGCTGCGGTTCTCCGTGGACCGGGTCTTCCCTCCACCGCTGGATTCTTTAGGAAGCGTAAAGAGGTTTGTTTATGCAGCACTACTTTTGTGTACATCCGACAACTACTGACACAAACTAAGAAAGTGATTTTTTTTTTTTTATCATTCATAGTAAAAGACATCTACGCAAAGTCGACCGTTTTTTTCAAAAATCTACTGTTAAAGTTTCCGAGTGAATCCCGATGAGTTGTTTCCCGTTTCGGCCCCGACGGAGGAAAACGGCAGCGCAGTTGTTGGGACTATTTTCTCTTGGATGGCTGTGATGCGCCTTTCTCTCCCTCTCGCCTGTGCTAGGCCGCCATCTTGAATTTTAATGTTAATTTCTAAAAAAAAAAATGTGTTTCCTGTGATATTTTCGTTTAGGGTGTCGTGCCAAATTTGGATTAGTTTGAGGAACGCGGCTTTGTTTCGTCACTGTTGTAGAAAATAACCTTTGTGAGTATTACTTGTGTTTGTTGTGTTTGTGTTGTCGACTCGGGACATTTAACCGACCAACGCGTGAAATCCCTTCAGCTTGCTATTTACCTGCTAGCCGTCATGATAAATAACACCACCCACACCGGGCTATTTGTTTTTATCGTGCTCTGATGGCTACAGCTGATCGTATCTGCGGGATTTGGAGCAAACAAATGAACTTTTAATTCGTTTGGGAACGTGAGATTTAGCCCGATAAGCTAGCTAATGGCTTCCACATCAAACAACCCAAGCTAACGCAGTGCATGCTAGCGCTATCTGCTGTGCTCCAGCGGTTAGCTGGTAGGTAGCATAGCTAGCTACTACACTGGTACATGTGTGTCGAATATTTCATGATGATCGAGTCATCTTCACGGGATTAACGTGTAACTGCATTGTGTTTTCTTTTTGTATTAGCCGTACTGGCTGACGGTGAAGCTAACTTAGCAACATGCTAAAGTTAAGTTTGATGCTAGCTGGCTTTGGCTGCTAGCTAGTTAACAGAATCTGGAAAGTACGTTAATGTTAAAGAATATTTATTTTCTTAAAAGCGTATAGAGTCTCATTTAAACGGACGGTGTTTGGATTTATTATCTAAATGTTTATGACCTGGATGCTACGTGGATAAATCGGTTGATGGTGTGGAGTTAATGTCTTATAGTGTGATGATTAAATGCCACCATCATCTAACAACACCGTCCCTGTGAAGCTCAGTCTGGGTCTTTGTGTTGAGCTTTGATTGTCTCTAAATGTTTCTGGCTCTTGTTTGGTTGCTGGGTATCGTCTCCGCTTGGAGCCGGTGTTTGCTGCTAGCTAGCCGCGGCCGGACGTCGCCGCTTAGCTCCATGCTAACGGGAGTGAACGGGTGGTGGAGGAGAGGAGGCAGTTGTTAGCAAACAATACAAGCTGCACTGGTGACTGTGGTCCAGCCTCGGCCTCCTCAGGTGTTGGTGTGGCCTTCCGGGTTTCCTCCCGAACCCCGCGAGACGCTGTGTTTTTATTGCGGCTAACATTAGCTTCCGAGTTAAACACGAATCAGATTGTTGTGTTATAATGAATCCACATGTTAGCACTTTATATTTAAATGTGTGGTTGATGCACTAAGTTGACAGTAAGCCGCTGTCATATTCGGGGTTACCACTGAGCGGCGCTGCAGGAGCATTTTCATCGGTCATACTTTGAGCCTGTGCTGCAGATTCAGATGTAAACAACACCTGTTAGTTCACCTGATGCGGCTCAGCAGCTGCAGGTGGTCGGTTTAAACCACGGACTGATCGGTACCTGGCGTCCGGTAGAACTCAGCACAGGTCCAAGTGATTGGGAAGAGATTTTCTGCTGATTGTTTTCTTGAATCATTGATATGTCTGTGATGGTTTAAAACGTAGAACAACCTGAAACAAGCTCTTAAAGACGTTTCATTCAATCAGAATGAATCAAAATCATTTATTAATCCTTCAATGAAATAGTTTTGCTGCAGTTGCTCCCATAAAGCGACATTTGTGTGGAAAGTACAATACAAATAGAATAAAACAACCCTATACAGATGCATTAAATAAAAGTATTTACAGTTAGCAGAGGATGGTTATATTAGATAACGAGAGAGTCTGAATGTTTAGAGCAGGTGGAGTTGTAGAGTTAGATGGCCGTGGGCAGGAACGACCTCCTGTGGTGTTGTGTGGTGCTTTTGGTTTGAATGAGTCTGCTGCTGAAGGTGCTTCTCAGACTGGACAGTGTGTTGTGGAGTAAAGTGGAGTGGGAGGAGTTGTCCAGGAAGGTCTTCATGTTTGCTAACATCCTCTTCTCTGACACTGTGGTCAAAGAGTCCACCTCCAAGTCTTCAGTTCTAAATGACCGCTGAGCGTTTCCTTCTAGATGGATTTGAGCCTCAGATGTTCCTGGTTAAAAACAAAAACTCTTCTAGAAACCCAGCGCGTTATTTTTTGATAATTCATCAATTATATGTAGTTCCTCATTAATATGATTCATTAGTTATTCATATTTCACACTTTGTTTGAGCTGGTGTGATATATGAACTCTGCTTATTTAGCTGGACTCCATATTTGTATTAGCAAGAGTTCAACTGAGGTCACAACCAACTGAGCAAAAGTTTGTTTAACTGTTAGAAAAGTTTCTGCTGCAAACAGAAGTATTGTGTCACCATGTTTTATCTAAAACAATGAAAAGAAAGAAAGAGGGAAGAGAGGAAGGTGATTAGAGGAAAGAAGAAGGATAAAGAAGAAAGGCTAAGTGGAAGGAGGAAGGAGAATAAAGGAAGGAAGGAAGTAAAGAAGAAAGACAAGGTAGAAGAAAGAAGGATGGAAGCCAGGTGGAAGGAGGGAAGGATAGAAGACAGGAAGGAAGGAAAGTTATAAGGTTTGTGTCTATCACAACATTAAGCCCCGCCCCCATGATCTAATTGGACCGTTGCTGGAGCAGACTCACCTTAATGTAAAAGCATTAAACCGTCAGGCCTTTAATCCTTCTGCTCTTCCTCCAGGTTTCAAACTACAGACCCCAGTCTTCCCCACTCAAGAGTGTTTCCTCATCTCGGAGACTAAATGCAACTGGACCAGGGGGCTTGTGGGCATGAAGTGGCTGGGCGAATCCAAGAACATGGTATTAAATGGCAGACGACACGGAAACAAGTTGACCAGCGAGCAGCAGCATCCTCAGAGGACGTCGCTGCGCCACAACAAGAGCCACGCCAGGAACCGAAGATGTAGCCGCAGTGAGTCTGGTTCTGATGTTCAGTCTGTGTGTGGTTGTTTGGTTCTGATGATCATTCTGTGTTTGGTTCTGATGATCAGTCTGTGTGTGGTTCTGATGTTCAGTCTGTGTCTGGTTCTGATGTTCAGTCTGTGTCTGGTTCTGATGTTCAGTCTGTGTCTGGTTCTGATGTTCAGTCTGTGTCTGGTTCTGATGTTCAGTCTGTGTTTGGTTCTGATGTTCAGTCTGTGTCTGGTTCTGATGTTCAGTCTGTGTGTGGTTCTGATGTTCAGTCTGTGTCTGGTTCTGATGTTCAGTCTGTGTTTGGTTGTTTGGTTCTTATGATCAGTCTGTGTTTGGTTCTTATGATCAGTCTGTGTTTGGTTCTTATGATCAGTCTGTGTTTGGTTCTGATGTTCAGTCTGTGTTTGGTTCTTATGATCAGTCTGGTTGTTTGGTTCTGATGATCAGTCTGTGTTTGGTTCTGATGTTCAGTCTGTGTTTGGTTGTTTGGTTCTGATGTTCAGTCTGTGTGTGGTTCTGATGTTCAGTCTGTGTGTGGTTCTTATGATCAGTCTGTGTGTGGTTCTGATGATCAGTCTGTGTCTGGTTCTGATGATCAGTCTGTGTCTGGTTCTGATGATCAGTCTGTGTCTGGTTCTGATGATCAGTCTGTGTTTGGTTGTTTGGTTCTTATGATCAGTCTGTGTGTGGTTCTGATGTTCAGTCTGTGTTTGGTTCTGATGTTCAGTCTGTGTTTGGTTCTGATGTTCAGTCTGTGTTTGGTTCTGATGTTCAGTCTGTGTTTGGTTCTGATGTTCAGTCTGTGTTTGGTTCTGATGATCAGTCTGTGTTTGGTTCTGATGATCAGTCTGTGTTTGGTTCTGATGTTCAGTCTGTGTGTGGTTCTGATGTTCAGTCTGTGTTTGGTTGTTTGGTTCTGATGTTCAGTCTGTGTTTGGTTCTGATGTTCAGTCTGTGTGTGGTTCTGATGATCAGTCTGTGTGTGGTTCTGATGTTCAGTCTGTGTTTGGTTGTTTGGTTCTGATGATCAGTCTGTGTGTGGTTCTGATGTTCAGTCTGTGTGTGGTTCTGATGATCAGTCTGTGTCTGGTTCAGATGTTCAGTCTGTGTTTGGTTCTGATGATCAGTCTGTGTCTGGTTCAGATGTTCAGTCTGTGTGTGGTTCTGATGATCAGTCTGTGTCTGGTTCAGATGTTCAGTCTGTGTTTGGTTCTGATGATCAGTCTGTGTTTGGTTCTGATGTTCAGTCTGTGTTTGGTTCTGATGTTCAGTCTGTGTTTGGTTGTTTGGTTCTGATGTTCAGTCTGTGTTTGGTTCTGATGTTCAGTCTGTGTGTGGTTCTGATGATCAGTCTGTGTGTGGTTCTGATGTTCAGTCTGTGTTTGGTTCTGATGATCAGTCTGTGTTTGGTTCTGATGATCAGTCTGTGTTTGGTTCTGATGTTCAGTCTGTGTGTGGTTCTGATGATCAGTCTGTGTGTGGTTCTGATGTTCAGTCTGTGTGTGGTTCTGATGTTCAGTCTGTGTTTGGTTGTTTGGTTCTGATGTTCAGTCTGTGTTTGGTTCTGATGTTCAGTCTGTGTTTGGTTGTTTGGTTCTGATGATCAGTCTGTGTGTGGTTCTGATGTTCAGTCTGTGTGTGGTTCTGATGTTCAGTCTGTGTTTGGTTGTTTGGTTCTTATGATCAGTCTGTGTGTGGTTCTGATGATCAGTCTGTGTGTGGTTCTGATGTTCAGTCTGTGTGTGGTTCTGATGATCAGTCTGTGTGTGGTTGTTTGGTTCTGATGATCAGTCTGTGTTTGGTTGTTTGGTTCTTATGATCAGTCTGTGTGTGGTTCTGATGATCAGTCTGTGTTTGGTTGTTTGGTTCTTATGATCAGTCTGTGTGTGGTTCTGATGATCAGTCTGTGTGTGGTTGTTTGGTTCTTATGATCAGTCTGTGTGTGGTTCTGATGATCAGTCTGTGTGTGGTTGTTTGGTTCTGATGATCAGTCTGTGTGTGGTTGTTTGGTTCTGATGTTCAGTCTGTGTGTGGTTCTGATGTTCAGTCTGTGTTTGGTTCTGATGATCAGTCTGTGTCTGGTTCTGATGATCAGTCTGTGTCTGGTTCTGATGATCAGTCTGTGTCTGGTTCTGATGTTCAGTCTGTGTTTGGTTCTGATGATCAGTCTGTGTGTGGTTCTGATGATCAGTCTGTGTCTGGTTCTGATGTTCAGTCTGTGTTTGGTTCTGATGATCAGTCTGTGTCTGGTTCTGATGATCAGTCTGTGTGTGGTTCTGATGTTCAGTCTGTGTTTGGTTCTGATGTTCAGTCTGTGTTTGGTTCTGATGTTCAGTCTGTGTGTGGTTCTGATGATCAGTCTGTGTGTGGTTCTGATGATCAGTCTGTGTGTGGTTCTGATGTTCAGTCTGTGTTTGGTTCTGATGTTCAGTCTGTGTTTGGTTCTGATGTTCAGTCTGTGTGTGGTTCTGATGTTCAGTCTGTGTTTGGTTCTGATGATCAGTCTGTGTGTGGTTGTTTGGTTCTTTCAGGGTTTAATGCAGCCACCCTGGAGGCTGAGAGGCGATACGTTCCCTCCTCAGGAATGACCGCCAAGGAGCTTTGTGAGAACGACGACCTGACCACCAGCCTCATCCTGGATCCATACCTGGGCTTTCAGACTCACAAGATGAACACCAGGTAAACCAGGAAGGGAAACTCTGATGAATGTAGCACAGAGTCATTAATGTTGTATCAGAGCTTCACACATTTTCCCCGTTTCCAGGTTTCGACCAATCAAGGGACGTCAGGAGGAGCTGAAGGACGTCATCGAGCGCTTCAAGAAACACGACAACCTGGAGAAGGCGTTCAGAGCGCTGACGTCTGGAGACTGGGCCAGAAACCTGTTTCTCCACAAGACCAAGGCTCAGGAGAAACTCTTCAAGCAGCATGTGAGCACAGATTTACCCGCTGCTATGACGACCAGGCATCCAATCAGAGACGACTGACCCTCTGCTTCTATCCCACAGGTGTTTGTTTATCTGAGGATGTTCGCCACAGACAGCGGCTTTGAGATTCTCCCCTGTAACCGTTACTCGTCAGAGCAGAACGGAGCCAAGATCGTGGCGACGAAGGAATGGTGAGGAGCAGAGTTAATGTGGACGGCCATCTTTGATTTAGTCTTTGTCCCCAGAGGACAATACGTCACATTTTAAATGAAGGAGGAAAGTAAAACGTGATTTACACAGACACCTAACAACATGACATTTATATGTGGCCTGTTTTCAGAAACTTTATTTATTATCAAAGTGAAATAAACGCAGATGTTCAGAAGCTAAATGCTAAATGCTAACGCATCCTCCGCTCTGCTGTCCACTGTTCAAACGTGTCTGTTAAAGGTTCATGTGAGTAAATGTGTTAACTAGATGATACTTGATCTCCTGTTTCCCGTCGGTTTGTTGCAGGAAGAGAAACGATAAGATCGAGTACCTGGTGGGATGCATCGCCGAGCTCTCAGAGAGCGAGGAGAACATGCTGCTCCGTCACGGAGAGAACGACTTCAGCGTCATGTACTCGACCCGGAAGAACTGTGCTCAGCTGTGGCTCGGGCCGGCGGCCTTCATCAATCACGGTATTAGTTAATCTGATTAAACACTAGTCATCAGTCACACGTGGAACATCCAGGAGCCTCATTTAATGTTTGTTCTCTCCTCTTTTTTTTAGATTGTCGACCAAACTGCAAGGTGGGACAGATGTTTGAGGATGTTCTGGGATGTGTTTGTTTTTTAAATGATGATGATGATGATGATGATTTCTTTCTTTCTTTGTTGGTTCAGTTTGTGTCGACAGGACGGGACACGGCCTGTGTGAAGGTTCTGAGGGACATCGAGCCTGGGGAGGAGATCTCCTGTTACTATGGAGACGGGTTCTTTGGGGAAAACAATGAATATTGTGAATGTTACACATGTGAAAGGTAACGAGACACAACACAGCTCAGCATCTAGTCTGATAGCTCATCTATCAGAATGTGTGTGTGTTAAATGTCAGCTTCAGTCTGATGTTTGTCTGACGCTAAAACCAATCGTGATTCTCCGTCTCCTCCTGCAGACGAGGTACTGGTGCTTTCAAATCCAAAGCTGGGCTGCCAGTGGAAGTGCCGGTGATCAACAGCAAGTACGGGTTGAGGGAGACGGACAAACGTCTCAATCGGCTGAAGAAGCTCGGCGAAGGAAACCGGAGCTCAGACAGTCACTCTGTGGGCTCCCACACCGACGTAGACTCTCAGGAAATGCCAAAAACACATCAGTGTAAGAGTCTGGCTCAGTCACACGCAGGACGTCCTGATCAGGTTATTAGATCCAGTACTGGTCTGATCAGAAAAGCTCCATAGTTTGGTTTATGTTGGACCTAGAGATCAGACGTGGCTGGAGCCTGATACCGATCAGGACGTCCCTGATTCCTTTTACTGATGATTCTTCTCTGGAACCGTTTAATCGTTTTCTGTTTTCCCTCCAGCTGCCAGAAAAAGATCATCATCATCGTCGTCATCTGGCCTGAAGTATAAAAACAGGACTCAAACCAGACAGACTTTGTCCAGAGCCCTTTCTACCTCATGTTCCAAACAAGGTCGTGTAAACAATAACAGGGTACCAAAGAGACTGAAATCCCAATCCAAGCCTTCACTAAGTAAAGTCCAGTTGCGGAGTCGGAGGAGGGCGGCGGCGGCGGAGCAGCCCAAGGCGTCAGCCAAAGGAGAGACTTGTCAGCTGGGCCTCAGGGACTCGAAGGCGTCGCTGTGTAAAGGCGTCACGGTGAAGAAGGAGAAGGACGGACTGGAACCGGTGCAGTCCTCGCCGCCCCCGCCGCCGCTGGGCCAGCGGGGCTGCCTGACCCGGCACGCCGCCAAGGAAAACGGGAATCTAGCAACTGTGCAGAGCGGCGAGGGCGGCCAGTGCTCGGCGTACAGAACTCGCAGGTCCACACGGACGCTGGTAAAAAGCCAGGAAACGGCCGCCGGCGTTAAGCTGGAGCCCAGCGCCATGGACGGCCTGAGCCCTGTCCCTGGGGGGGTGGTCATTAAGACGGAGCCGGCAGACATGGAGGAGTACCTCCACCACGGGGTGGACCTGGAGCCGCCGCCCCCGCTGGACGCCGGTTACACCCGGAGGAGCTCTCGCACGCGGCGGAAACGGCCGGCGCGGCTCAGGACCGAGCGGACGATTAAATGCGAGGACTCGTGCGGCGAGTCGTTCGGGCACCCCCCCAGCTTCTCGGACTGCAGCAACGTGCTGCTGAGCTTCGCCGACCGCCACCGGGACTATAACGGCGTCGCCAACGGCAGCAAGTCCCTGCGCCGGGACAAGGGGAAGAGCGTGTGCCGGTCGCAGGACAAGGGGAAGAAGAAGCGGCGCATCACCAGATACGACGCTCAGCTGATCCTGGAGAACAACACGGGCATCCCCAAACTGACGCTCCGCCGGCGGAGGGACAGCAGCAGCAGCAAAACCAACGACCCCAACGACCCCGTCGGCTCCTCCAACCTCCCCCCCGCCGCCGCCACCGTTAACTCCGCCTCCTCCAGCAAAATCAGCATCAAGTTCAGCAAGGACCACGACAAGGACAAAGGCAGCTCCTACATCGCCAAGCTGAACAACGGCTTCGCTCCCGTCGTCCACGGCAACGCCACCAAGCTGAAGATCCAGCTGAAGAGGGAGGACGACGCTCGGAGGACGTCCCAGAACAACCAGGTGTCCTACAACGGCGACATGGGTCCGAGTCTGGAGGCTCGGAACGGCGGACACCGGAGCCAGAAGGTGGTGGCGGACCCGTCGTCGGATGAGGACGAGGACGAGGACGAGGACGAGGACGGGGACGGGGAGGAGGAGGAGGAGGACGACGACGACGATGACGACGACGACGACTACTTCGACAATGACTTTGAGGACGACTTCATTCCACTTCCTCCGGCGAAGCGGTTGCGACTCATCGTGGGTAAAGACTCCATAGACATCGATATCTCCTCCAGGAGGAGAGAGGATCAGTCTCTGAGGCTCAATGCATAAGCTGTGGACCTTCCCCTGTAAATAAACACCACCCACTAATCAGCTGTTGTGTTGATGTAAAAGAAGTAATTTAAAAAAGAGAAAATCAGAATCTGGATGAGCGATGGTAGAGGGCGCCGTCGGCCTGAAACAAACCTTTAAAGCAGTTTGTTTCAGGCTGAACTCTTCCTTTCAGTGAATGCACTTGTTCTTCATGATGGACATGGATATTGTAGAAAGTGTACAGTATGTCCCCTCTGTCTCACAGGCAGGTTTTTATCCAACCTTTCATTTTTGTTTGTATCTTTTTGTGTGGAGAGTTGGGTCTGGAGGCGACGAGCAGCGCCGCTCGCTGGCTCGCTCGCTCGCTGGCTCGGTGCCATGTTCTCACTAACGCAGCAGCTTCACTCTCAGCATTACGTCCTGTATAATTAATCATGTACAGATCAGTTCATTAAGCCTCATTTTAAAGGGTTTGGTTTTGTTTTTTTTACAGATAAAGAGAAAATGTTTGGGATCATGAAAACTAGATTTAGACCCCAGACTCTCTGCAGCTCCTCGGTAGCGCTCTCACTTTATTTTCAGTCACTTCTGAGACTTTGAGACTTTTCATTTAGAAAATGTTCAATTTTATGAACGTCCTGAATTAAATGAAAAAGGAGAAGAGTTCAGGCATCAGACCTTCACCAATGTTAGAAATGAGATAAAACTCACTGCAGTTCACTTCAGACGTCTGAAGAAAAGTCCTGAAACTAACCTAGATTACTGTGGTTTACTCTTCCTCCTGACATTCAGACTTTTATTTATTTTTCTGTGTTCAGTAAAAATCAACGTTTCCCTGAATCATTCTACACACGTCTGTTTTATTGAAAATGAGGTTTATAACCTGAAAATGTTTAAAATGTCCTGAGTTATTATTAAAACTCACAGAGCTGTTTGTCAGGATGAAGAATAAAAGATGGAGCGAATGATTCACAACCTGAAAACATTTGTAAAATCGTCCTGATTTAACTTAAAGTTGTTTCTCATTCTAATGAACACGTTATAAATTTAAAATAATCTAAAGGATTTGGAGCCTGAAACGTTTTCTCAGGACGTTTATGTCATTAATGAAATGATTTAGACTGATTCAGATGTTCATCAATTAACTTTAAAACTACACGATGGGAACGACTCTGACTTTTCTCATTTTGAGACTTTTTGTCATAAATCTGGTAAACAAACTCATCAGTGTCTAGTTTTCTAGTGGTTCTAATGTTCTTCATGTTTCTTTAAAACAATAACACCACGCTGATGTTCCTCTGACGTTCCTCTGAGGTTCCTCTGAGGTTCCTCTGACGTTCCTCTGTTCATTAAAGCAGCAAACAACCAGCCGTTGTTCTTTAGTTCAGGACATTTAAACATGTTTTCTGGTCATGAACCATGGAGCTGCAGTGAGTTTGTGTCGTTGATTCAGATGGTTTCGTGTTGGACTCTGAGCTGAGGCTCGTTCTCTGACAGAAGTAAAAGCACAGCGTTGTGTTCTCCGGTGAAAACATGGCACACGAGGAGGCGGGAGGTTTAACGGCTGCTCGGCTCTGACTAATCTAATGTACAGAGACTGGCTCAATCATTTTCTCGTCAGGTTTGTGGACTGAAGGGACGTGGGGGTCTGAGGAGGAAGGTTTCACGCTCTGACATGTTCTGTAGAATCATGTACTCTCCTTCTCCTCCTCCTCCTTCTTCTGTGGTGCTACTTTTCTTTCCTCCCGTCTCGTTGGTTTTCTGTGTACCATGTCCGTGTGGAGGCAGCATTAACGTCACTAGTTTTTATTTTGTTCTTTCCAGGAGCACATAAACTTTCCGACAGCGTTAGGTGCCTTAAAGAGCGTCCGGACACATTTAGACCAAACTCGACCATCTGCTTCTGCTTGGCCCTCGGCCCTCAGTCCTCCTGTAGATTCATTTACTGGTGTGGAAGGAACAGACCAAGGGATCAACTGAGACTGAACGTTAGCGCCTGTTTTCTTGTGTTTATAGCACTGTTCACATCACCAGCAGCTAATCAGTGTTCTCACCCGGTCCAGCCCGGCCTGGTCTAGCCCGGTCCCGGTCGCGGTCTCGGTCCGGCCTCCATCCCCTCGCTGTAAACTCTTCCAGGTGTAGCGTCTGTGTGCTCTTTGTCACGATTTCCAGTTGATTCAAAAAGAGAAAAAACAAAAACACAAATGTGAATAGTGTGCGGACATGTTAGCGTGTTGCGTGGGTAGCGGGGAAACGTGTAAAGAGAATTAAAAGTGGGCAGTGCATATATTGTCCAATATGTAAATCATGTGAACACATCTTGTACTTATTTAACAGTTTTGAATACTTGAAGACTATATAAAGTTTCTTTGTGACTCTTCTGGGGCTTCGTTCCTTGTTTTATTTTTCCTCTTGGTCGATTTTAATCCACAGTTAAAGTCATGAAGGATTTACTGACTCTGACATGTTCAGGAAGTCACATAAAAACTAAACTAAATGTTTTGAGGCCTTTGAGGGTTTCACCAGTGAACAGGTGAGTCCAGGAAGAACTGCATGACTTTATATTGACAAGTCCAGAGAGCTGACTACAAGCTCGACAAGAAATACAAATAAACAAAATGACATCTAAAATACAGTAAATGAAAGAAAAAAGAAACTTAAACATAACTGTTTTATTATTACAATAAAGGAACCGTAAATAAAGGGTATTTCTATGTGTCTGGTGAAAACTTTATTTAAACCTGTTTGTGTTTTTATATCATTAGGATTTTAAATAATATATATATATATATATATTTTTAAATGAGAATTACTGTAAATATAAATCCAACAGTAAAAAGAATAAATGTTTTAAGATCAAACACAAATTAATCTAAAATTCTACTTTTTCTAAGATATATATTTTATAAGATAACAATCGTGTTAAACAATAATTTATCATTTGTTTTGGTAACGAGTCCGTTTCTGTTTATTTAAATACCAGAGGTTAACCTTTGACCTCTGACTCATCAGCCAATCAGGAGCGTCCATCATTCAACGGCATCCAATCAGATTTCGTGGTGCGCTATTTGAAAGCAGCTCGTCTCTGTGTTTACCTGCAGTGTTCACGGTAACTTGTCGGTAACTGGCTTCGTGCTCAAATCAATCGCCGCGCGCTTTCTTTACGTTTTTATCTCGTTGCTGCTGACGTTAACATGTCGTCTGTGGAAATCCGCGCCGCGGTGAGTAAACACTTTAGTTCGTTTTAGCTGTTTGTGGAGCGGCTGCTGTTAGCTTCCGCGGCTAGCCGCAGTCGTTAGCCAGCTTGCTAACATTAGCCCAGCTCGTTGGGGGTTGTCTCCAGCTCCTGCGCCGCGTTTCATGTTTCTATCTTCGGTCTCTGTTCCAGCTGCTTCCCGCCGGAGAGAACCCGCTGAAGAAGAATAAAAGCACCGCAGCGGGACCGAGGAGAGCCGCTCTGGGAGAGATCAGCAACTTCCACCAGGCTAATGCTAAGGTAACAAGATGGAGGAGCAGGTAGGCTCCTCAGGGGGTCACGTGATGAAGCTAAAGGTTTGTGTTCAGACTCCAGCCTCTGTTTGTTTCATTAAAGCCTGAACACAGAGGAGTCTTCTGGTCTTAATAACGTTTTCTTTTATTCTTTGAGTCACGTGATGAAGCTAAAGGTTGTGTCCAGGCTGCTGGTCTTTATTTTAGCTTCATTAGCTCCACTGAAGCTCCTTCCTCCTCCACATGGTGGCGCTCTTCAGCCCTTTCTTGTCTGACTCTTTCCTCAGAGAACCGGACCGACCAAAGCAGCAGCAGCAGCGGTCAAACCGTCCTGTGTCTCCAGACCCAAAGCCGCCGTGGTGCCGGCGTTGGCTCCTGTGGTCCAGGTCCGAGCTCCGGCTCCAGAGGTCGACGTGTCCATGAAGGAGGAGCAGCAGCAGGAGCAGGAGGAGGAGCTGTGCCAGGCTTTCTCCGAGGCGCTGCTCACCGTTCAGGACGTGGACGAGCAGGACGCTGATCTGCCTCAGCTCTGCTCTCAATACGTCAAAGATATCTACAACTATCTTCACGTCCTGGAGGTAACGTTGTTGTCCTCCAGCTCGTCCTCGTCCTCCTCTCTGTTCGTCTCATCATGGCGTCTCCTCCTCCTCGTCCTCCTCAGGTGCAGCAGGCCGTCAGAGCCGACTACATGCAGAGCTACGAGATCAACGAGAGGATGCGAGCGCTCCTGGTGGACTGGCTGGTCCAGGTCCACTCCAGGTTCCAGCTGCTGCAGGAGACGCTGTTCCTGACCGTGGCCGTCCTGGACCGCTTCCTCCAGGTGAGCAGGGACCAGACGATGCTGTCCTGTCTCGCCAGTCCCTCTGTTCTCCTGTCCTAACTCCTCCTGTGCTCCAGGTCCAGCCGGTGTCCAGGAGGAAGCTGCAGCTGGTGGGCGTCACCTCGATGCTGGTGGCCTGTAAATACGAGGAGATGTTTGCCCCGGAGGTCGGAGACTTCGCCTACATCACTGACAACGCTTTCACCAAGTCTCAGATCCTGGAGATGGAGCAGCTGCTGCTGAGGAAACTCAACTTCCAGCTGGGACGTCCTCTCCCGCTGCACTTCCTCCGCCGAGCTTCTAAGGTGGCCAACGTGAGTTAACGGGTGAACGAGGAGTCATGACGTAGAGTCAGGATCAGAGCTGAAGTGGCTCTGGACGGTCTGTCTCTGCCTCTGAGGCTGGAGGCAGCTTTCACTTCTGTTAATCTAAAGACCAGAAACCATCCGTGTGTGTTAGGCTGTTAAATCAGACGCTGGCCTTTAAAATGACGTGTTTGTTTCAGGCTGACGTAGAGAGACACACTCTGGCTAAGTACCTGATGGAGCTGACCCTCATCGACTACAACATGGTTCACTATCGGCCCTCAGAGATCGCCGCCGCCGCCCTGTGTCTGTCCCAGCTGCTGCTGGACGCTCTGCCCTGGGTCGGTTTGAGTCTCAGGTCACGGACGTCTCTTTGCTGCCTCAAGACGTTTAACTGACGTGTCTCTCTCCGTCTCTGTCTTCAGTCGCCCACTCAGCAGCACTACTCCACCTACAGCCAGGCCCACCTGACCCCCATCATGCAGCACATGGCCAAGAACCAGGTGATGCTGAACGAGGGGAGGACAAAGTTCCTGGTGAGTGTGAATGATGTGAGCTCGGACTGGTGTCCTCAGACGGACTCTAACGTCCCGCCTTGTCTCTGCAGGCCGTCAGGAACAAGTACTCCAGCAGCAAGCTGATGAAGATCAGCCTCATCCCTCAGCTCAAGTCCTCCACCCTCAGGAACCTGGCGGCCCCTCTGCTCAGCGACCCCTGAGGACGACCCCTGACCCAGACGACCTCTCACTCGCACTTTATTTTAAATCGACTACGACCTGTGGACAGACTTCTCCCGTTCTTAATAAAATGTTTTTATTGTTTTTCATCCAGGCCTCGTTTATTTCCTGACGGTCATTTATCTAAACTCTTCAGTTAGAGGAAACGTTCATGTTAAACATTTGAGACTAGAAGTAACTGGAGCTGATCTCATGTTGGAGTGAAAGGGGTCACAGATGATCCTGGCTCTGAGTCAGAGGTCAAAGGTCGACCTTCAGCTCTGCAGCGTGGCGTCATGGTGAACGCTGCAGAATGACACCAGCTAGTGACTGAATGAAGAGAGGACGGCTTTGTGCTGTCAGACCCTGACCTCACCCTCCATCAGCTCTCACACGCTGACGTCACGCCTCGGTGTCCACTGTAGATAAAGTCTCCCGTTAAATCTGTTGACCTGTAAATATTATGATCTAATGTTGGAATAAAATGATTTGTGTTCAGATGAAGATGTGTTCATCTGTTTACTGAGTTTAAACTGAATAATGGTCAAAATATATTAAAACAGAATACTTTGAATGTTTAAACGAATAACTATTTAGAATCATTTTCATAAACTAAAAACAGATTAAAAGTAAATGATGTAGAAAATATAAAACATTTAAAGGAAACTAAGTTGAAAATCCAACCCTGTATAAAACTGATATTAACATTTAAATGAACAGTAAAAACACAAAGTCCTTGTTATTACATGAAACATAAGATGTTTATTTAATCGCACATGTGGGAAATTTCCTATAGCACAGAATTTTGCAAAAAATATACAGGAAGACAGCGACGACTTTGAACAGGGAAAAGGTTAAAAAATAAAACATTTATCAAAAAATATACAAAAGAATAATCATACTTAGAAAATATAAGGAGGAGAAATAACTAGAAAATACAAGACATTCTGTCTGTACAGTGAAAATGGTGGAATAAACTTACAAATAAATAACCTTTGAGAAAAAACCATTTTGAGTTGGTGAGGTAGTGCAAAGAAGCTTTAGCTTATTATTAAATATAATTATTAAATGTTTGAATAAAACATAAACCTTTTTATGGTTAAAATCAATAGTTAAATAAAAAATGAAATAAATAAAAATGTCTAAATAAAAATAAAGCGTCAGTCATCCTCTCATCCGGGTACTGACGTGTAGTTCCAGTCTCGGCCACACGGTGGCGACGCCATGACTCTCCTCCTCCGTCCCTCCTCCTCCTCCTCCTCCTCCTCCTCAGTCTCAGTCTTGTTGCTGCCGCGTTGTTGTTCCAGTCGATCCGGAGTTCAGTCCGAGCAGAGACCCCTGTAGACCCGCAGACCCACAGAGACCCGCAGAGACCCGCAGACCGACGCAGACCCGCAGAGACCCGCAGAGAGGAGACCTGTCCCCGCAGCTCAGCGCAGAACCAGGTGAGAGAGAAACGGCTCCGAGAGTCTGAGAAGCTTCAGGTCAAAGAACACGAGGAGAAAAGAAGAGAGAATGAGTTCAGTCTGTGTCTGTGTCTGTGTCACAGCAATAATTAATCATCAGGAATAATCTCTGGTCTGGGTCTGAGGAGTTTACCTGTTGCAGCTCACGCTCACCTGGAGGCTAAAATACCGTGTTTTCTGAATGGACTCTGGTGCAGCCAGAAAGTTGATTTACTCATTTTAAATCAGAGACAGAAAAAAGCTTCATGTCTGTTTGTCTGGATGTTTAAATCATGAGCAGAGCTTCAGTTTATTCTGGTTTATTCTGGTAAACCTTTTAGATTTTCACCTAAATGTAAAGTTTAGAGACAAAAGTGAAAATAAAAGTGTGAGGGTGTGACCTCATAAAGAGTTCAGATAAAAACACGCACGGCACGAGGACCTTTTGCTTTCTGTTAGTCAAACTAAACATGACCTCAGTTAATCAGAAAGATGATCCTCCTGATGGTGGTAACCATGGTAACCATCATTAATCAGCATCAGGTGAGGTAAAAAAAAACAAGATGAACCAAGATGGAGTCAATGTGGACAGAGACCATGGAGGACATAGACGAGGACATAGAGGACATAGAGGAGGACATAGAGGACATGGAGGAGGATATAGAGGACATGGAGGAGGACATAGAGGAGGACATAGAGGAGGACATAGAGGAGGACATAGAGGAGGACATAGAGGAGGACATAGAGGTCCTAGTTCTTCTATTCCATCCAGATTTAATACTTTAGTTCATATTGTTGGTGTTTTTCTGAAAATCATTAAGAAAAGTTGGGAAAAGAATCCTCCTCCTCTTCCTCCTCCTCCTCCTCCTCCTCCTCCTCCTCCTCCTCCTCCTCCTCCTCCTCTTCCTCCTCCTCCTCTTCCTCCTCCTCCTCTTCTTCTTCTCTTTCGTCTTCTTCTTCTTCTTCTGTTGTTTCCAGTAGCGTGCTGCTCCTCTCCGTCAGTAAAGTGTTGAGCTTTTCTTTCATTGTCTCAGCGTCTGAACCAGTTCAGCCTGTTCATCCTGATGGATGCCTTCAATGAGGAAATAAATGTTTGTTGCTAAAGTCATCAGAACGAAGCTTTAGGCAGCTGTTGGTGTCTAGTTAGCATGCTAAGTGCTACTTGTTAGCATGCTAAGTGCTACTTGTTAGCATGCTAACAGCCAGGTGACGTAGTGAAAATATTTGTACTGTAGTAAAGTCTCTCTGTTTAGAACTGATTCTGCTCCTGCAAAGATCTGTCTGGACCAATCAGATCCTGGGGGCGGGGCTTAATGTGATGACAGACAGATGAGTAACTAATGGACATGGAGACTTCTTCTTCTTCTTCTTCTTCTTCTTCAAATAAAACTGAGATTAGATATCAACTAATATAAATAAAATGATATGACGTGGTTGCCAGAATAATAGGAACATGTGTCAGTAGAGTCGTACTACAGGCCAGGTGAACTCTGGGATACCTCCAGGTGTTGTGGGCGTCGACCGTTCTGGCCTGAACAAGCCTGACACCTGAGAGCGTTGTCACGGCAACCAGCCACAACCTGTCAGACTGGTTCATCGTCTGCTTCACCTGTCACTCCTCCTTCCTGCTCTCTAATCCTCTTCCTCCTCCTCCTCCTCCTCCTCCCCTTCTTCCTCTTCCTCCTCCTCCTCCTCCTCTTCCTCCTCTTCCTCCTCCTCCTCCTCCTCCTCTTGTATTTCCAGCAGATTCTCCTTCTTTACAGGTGTTGAGGCGTGGAGCTGCTCAGGTTTCCATCTTTTGTCGCTGCAGAGAAAAGCAGCGTTTGAAAGACACCATTGTTCAGAGGAGGAGGCTGGGGGGGGGGGGGGTATCAGGTGGGAGGAGGAGGAGGAGGAGGAGGATGAAGAGGAGCAGTAGTAGTAGTAGATGGACTAAGATGGACTAAAACGTAGTCGCTGTCTCTTTAAGGCAGAACAGACGAGTCTTTAATCGATAAACAAACCGAGTCTTTGTCTGGACTCTAATATGAGATTTAAATTTCACAGCTGTTTATGGAAACAAGGAAACAACGGAGCCGATTGTAAACGACGGACACAAAAACTAAATGTTCTGTCATATCAGTCACACTGGAACACGTTTACATCCACATGGTGAGAGCCTCAGAGACGATCAGGAGACAACGTCTTTTAGCTCCTCTTAGCTTCCTAGCCTCAGACCAGACTACTGCCCCCTGCTGGTGGGCAGCGTTATCAGTCACTCGCCTGTGATGCGTTCAAGTGCAACTGGTCCAGACCATAGACTGTATAAAGACAGATAGTGGAACAGCTCCTCTAAAGTGAAGCCAAACAAGCAGAGCTCCCCCTGGTGTCTGGCTGCAGTACAGGTCATAAGCTCCGCCCCCTCCATGTTAGTGGGCGGGGCTTGGGTCAAACTAAAACATTAAAATACACATCACAATTCATTTTCAAGGATGGTTTCTGTCATTTCAGGTAGTTAGTGAATGTTCACGTGTTTTTGATGAGTTTAGTTTTATTTATTTGACGCTAAATAAACATAACGGACTACCAGTTGCCATGCCAACCGCTCCATAAAGCGGAGCAGTGAGAGTTTTAAAAACTAGTACGGTGTCTAATCCATCATGTCCTTGTAACAGGTGGAGGTAGATCAGAGCGTAGTATTAATTAAACTAAAACAATTAGTTTAATTAAGTTCCGTGGCCTCAGTCACTGTGAAATAGAAGAAGTTTGGACGTCCCAACACTAGCTACTAGCTAAAGCCGACAGTGAAACCTTGGGTGAAGCATCATAGACAAAGAAGAGGAAGGTCAGATGGACTCTGTGGAGCATTAAATCTGCAGGAAATAGAACAGAAGAAGAAGAAGTAGTGTCTCCTCCTCCAGTCCTGAGTTTGGTTTGTCTTGTTTCATCTTGTTTTTCTGCCTCCATGTTTCTCACCTGGTTTTGAGTTGGATGAAACAACAGAGTTTTGTTTGTTCTCATCTGAGCCTCGGTCGTCCTCCATGTCCTGGTCAAAGCAGTCATTTCATTTAATCTCATGTTTTGTTTAATTAGAGCCTGTAGGCTAACGGACACGCTGCGTTCAAGTGTTTTCTGTTTGTTTGAGCGTCAGACAGTGAAGTCTTTAGACCTGAGAGACTCTGTGAGACATTCACTGACTTCATAATGAGCTCCAGGCATGATGCTATTTTTAAGACTTATTGACTGTAATTGAAACCTCATGTAAATCCTGTCTTCTTCCTCTTTTTCTTCTTCTTCTTTGTTTTCACTTGGCTGCTTCAGCGTGAAGCAGCAGCTCCGTGGCATTTCTAAATTTAATTTTTTTGTTTTTTTTCAACCAGTGGGACGTCAGTGTCTCTGGAGACAGCAGAAAGTTATGATTACAGTCGCTGAGCTAGCAGCTAACTCGCTCTGTAACAACCTGAAACCAGAAAGTTTCTCCTGAAGACAAACAACGTCTCTCTAATAGTAATAATAAAAGCTCTTCCTAGCCTCCAGCTAACAGTAGCTCTTCCTAGCCTCCAGCTAACAGTAGCTCTTCCTAGCCTCCAGCTAACAGTAGCTCTTCCTAGCCTCCAGCTAACAGTAGCTCTTCCTAGCCTCTTCCAGTCAGTTTTGTCATGTTAGCAGGTGAGCTAGCAGCTAACTCGTCCTTCCTCCATAAAGTTTCCATCTCTTTCTCACCTTGTTTCCTTCTATGATCTGGAGCAGTCGTTGCTGTAACACTAACCTATTTACAGTGAGAGGAGAGAAAGTGGGTCGGCTGCAGGGTGGAAACATTGAGCGTCCATATTTCACCCAGATTTTTATAGATTTATTGGCTGGCTGCTGAGTGGGGGGGGGGGGGGGGGGGGCATTCAGGTCAGGATGGAGTTTCCATAAACAAGAAAATAATTATTCATGTTAAAATAATCAGTTAAATAAAAGTCGTCTCCCCACAGATCAGATCAGAGCAGGTGGTAAAGTGAAGCTGTGTTTGAAACTCCTATTCTCAGGTGAAGTAAGTGAACAGATAAACAGATTATTATGAATTAGACTTAATGTGAAACCGTGAACGCAGCTAAAGAGGAACGTCAAGGAACACTGAGCAGATCATGTTTCAGCTGTTTTCACCCACGACCAGCCGACCTGAGATTTAATAGAATATAAAGATAATGAAAATGTAAATATGTTAAATGGTTCTATGACCAGAGATAATGTGTGAACGTTGTTTGGTCGCTGTGACATAAAAAGTGTTTCTGTCATTTATTGGTGATTTCCAAAACAAACATGAACCTGTGATCTGTAGATGATCCTGGCTGGTTTCAGACGGAGCCTCTCAGATTGAGGCTGGGGGGTTTCAGGGGTAATCCCTCAGATCTGACCCCCAGTCCTGATCATGATCCTCAGATTATCCTCAGAGGTCTGCGGTTCTTGGAGCATCTGTTGACACGTCCACGTCGTCCTGAGCTCAGATCTTTACTGTGACTCTCTGCAGATAAATCATCTTCATCATCTTCATCATCATGGGGCAAGGCTGCAAGACGGCGAGCAAGTACTTCCTGTTGCTCTTCAACCTCATCTTCTTTGTGAGTATTTCACTCCTCGGATTAGATTCTTTAATTCTGCTCTAAGAACGTCAACGTTATCAAGATGATTCAAACTTTAATCCAGTGGATGTTTTATTTAAAGTCTGGAAATCTACTTGGTTTAGTTTTATAGTGCTAGCCATTAGCATCAGCATTAGCATCACCATTAGCATCACCATTAGCATCAGCTGAGGTTTGGATCATTCCTGTGGGACAGGTGTAAATGTTTGAATCTGTCAGAGACCTGGTTACATCCTGGTTACATCCCATAATATAACGACATGAGCCGCTGGTTTCTACGATCTGAAGAAATAAAATGCTTTTCAGGAAGTTTGTTGAATGAAAGTGTGATGATGTGTCTGTGGTTTCATAGTGACTTCTTGTTTGTTCTCTCTGACTTCTCATGCTAACGCTAAATTAGCTCATCAGCTGTTCTTTTAAAAGACTCGAGACAAATCTCATCTCATGCTTCATGTCTACCATCTTGTATAACTTCTTATCACGTCATCTCTTATCTCTTATTTAATCCCATCTCTTACAATACGTATCTCATCTCATCTTGTCTCATCTCATATTAATCAACCTTCGTACCTCACCTCATTAGTGATGCCTCATACAGACACATCTCATCTCATCTCATCGCACCTCTGCTGATTCTTTGTGGTTTTTATTTTTACTGGTTGTGTGTTTAACGGCGTCGTCTGAAACTCTGCAGATGTTCCTAAAATCTTAAAAATGGTTTTAAAAGAAGCAGAAGTGGTCGTTGTCTCCACGCTGAGAGTGATGCTCCAGATGTTTGACGTTAGCTTTGCCAGGAGACGTAGCAGCAGTGACATGTCATAACGGTTTATGTTTTCACACCATCACTGACCACGTCCTGTTTGGTCCTCCAGCTGGTCGGAGGCGTCATCATGGGCTTCGGACTGTGGTTCCTCCTGGACAACGAGAGCTTCGTCGTGATCCTGAGTGAGTTCCTGCTGCTTTCATTTGGGATGAGATGAAACCGTCAGAGCACAAACACAATAAATGGCTGCTGAGTTTTATGGCAGCAGGACGTTGACACTAATCCAACAGTAGACACATGTAGGTCAAAGCAATGATTAACAGACTGAAAACAGGCCGAGCTCTGGCTGCAGGCGGACGCCAGCGAAGAGGTGGCACACATTATTCATTTTATTACTTTACTGTTTGAGCTTTAATTCACTGCAGACGAGACCAGAACGTACGAATATGAAAAGAGTTTCACCAAGAAACTAAAAGATTCAAATCAACAACATGCAAACTCTCTGTCATGTGAAATAGAGAGTTTATAAGAGAGAGTAAAGATGGAGTTTGATGCTATTACATGCTAAGCTAGCAGTAACATAGAGCTACGACACAAAGCTGCTTTGTTATCTGACATAAAGAAGGAGGTAGCTGAACACTGAGTGTGAGGAGGACAGATAGTAGTGGTATAGTGTCGCTCTGCTAACAGCTAACTAGCCTAGCTTAGCTCTATAAGTGATGTTATTAAAGGTGTGTGTTGACAGCATTCCTCCATCTTGTTAATCAGTCACAGCGACCTCGACAAAGGCCGTGAGCCGCCATGTGTTAGCGTTAGCGTGACGCTGAGGCCTCGGGTCCTTGTGTTCACTGTTAAACACACGTGTCCGACAGATTTCCTTCATTTCTGCGTCTGGATTTGGTTCTGCTCAGCTCAAAGAGAACAGAGGAGCGTTTTAGTGACAAAGTTCACATTTCCAGTATAATCGCTGCAGGAAGTAGCCTGAACCCGTCCCGTTGTCTCTGGTTCTGATTTAGAAACCAGCTCCTAGCACGTCTTTACGACTCTAGAACGGGTTTTACCTCTGTTGTTTTTGTTTCACATTAAAATAAAAAGTAATATTTCAACATAAAATATAAAATACCTTCATACTAATTAAGCTATGCTAAGCTTACATAGCATGTGTCTGTAACGTTAAATGATGCCCGTCAACAAATTATCACTGTGTTCATGTTCTCCATGCTAACGGACAAGAAACGGGATCAACAACTAATGCTAATGCTAATGCTAGATGAGCAAATGCTAACGTTAACCGTGCTCAGAGCCTTTTCAATGACCTCACCTGTAACCGTGTGTTATTTAAAAGCTGTGATTATATTTGACGTTTGTCTTTAGACTGAATCTAAACGATGACGTCTTAAATTTCTTTGTTTTTATAAAACTTTTCTAAAGTCCTGAAGGTTTAATGAGTTTATTTTAAGTCGTTGTCACTGAGACATGAACGTGCAGCTTTAAAGCTGTAATGTTGTTGCCGAGGGAACCTCCGGCAGCAGTGAAGAGACAAGTAGTGTCTGAGACAGAAAAGACACAGTGAGCGAGTGTAACGGCGAGAGACGAGAACGGCGAGCGTCACTGAGGACGTTTGTCTGTCGTGGCTCAGCAGGTGTCCTCCCTGGGACACTGGGCTCTTTCTGCTCCGTCCTCCATCAGCATGCATCACATCAGCCCAGTGCGCTCACCGCCTTACTCATCACTCCGCCGCCGCCGCCTGAGCTGAGGCGACGCCGCCCGGCTGGAGGCGGCGTGAGTCCAGGGGCTTCATGGAGCCGGTGGATGTGGTCATATGACACAAACCACACAGAGCACAGGGTCAAAGGTCAGCTTTGTGTCTGCGTCATAAATGAGACGTATTGATGCTCAATGGAACACTTTCTAAAGCCGTGAGGGTGAATCAGTGAATCACTGAGCTGCCTGGTGCCACATGAGTCAGACACGTTTAGACGTTTAGCTCAGCAGCAGGTCACAGGCTCAAACTCCAGGAATAGAGGCGCCGCCATCTTTGTTTTTAGCTCTTCAACGTCCATCAGATAAAGACACAGGAGCCATCTTTGCATCATCATGCATTATGTTTGAGTTTGGTCTAAGTCCCACTCAGTAATATTTCTAAAGGTAATGCTAAACTCAGCTAAAGGTTGCTAACAGCCACTTAAGCAGAACGTTACTGGAAATCCATCTGGTTTAGTGTTAGCATTGCTATAAGCATCAACATTAGCATTGCGCCACCATTAGTGTCATTACTAGTGTCACTGTTGTGTTGCAGTTAGCATCTACATTAGCATCACCTGTATTGTCACTGTTGTGTTGCAGTTAGCATCTACATTAGCATTACCTGTATTGTCACAGTTAGCTTTGCCTTTAGCATCTACATTAGCATCACATATATTGTCACCGTTAGATTTTGCCTTTAGCATCTACATTAGCATCACCTGTATTGTCACTGTTAGCTTTGCCTTTAGCATCTACATTAGCATCACCTGTATTGTCACTGTTAGCTTTGCCTTTAGCATCTACATTAGCATCACCTGTATTGTCACCGTTAGCTTTGCCTATAGCATCTACATTAGCATCACCTGTATTGTCACCGTTAGCTTTGCCTTTAGCATCTACATTAGCATCACCTGTATTGTCACCGTTAGCTTTGCCTTTAGCATCTGCATTAGCATTACCTGTATTGTCACAGTTAGCTTTGCCTTTAGCGTCGTCGTTAGCATCTATTCTGTTGAGTTCTTTTTTCAGAAACAACTAATAAAGGATTCATCTCAGACTGAGCTCTCTTTAATATTCCAGATACTCAGCTTTAATGTGTGTTTTCAGTAAATCCATCACTTAGTCGCTGTAGTTAAATAACGACTAAACCCAAAGCAGTCAGCTGTTAGATGTGGTCAGTCCTGACTGACAGGTGTCTCTGCAGATAACTCTACAGGTGTGAATGTGGCCTGCTACGTCCTGATTGGAGTCGGGGGCTTCTCCATGCTCATGGGCATCCTGGGCTGTGTGGGCGCCATTTATGAGGTCCGCTGTCTGCTGGGCCTGGTGAGTGATCAGCTCCATGATCTGAACGCTGATTCTGTAATATAACAATAATAATAACTACAGAGTACAGCATCATGTAGTGACAGTTAGCTTAGCATTGATACGTAGCACCTTGGTGACTGGTTAAATAACTATTATTAAAATGAAGCTTGTGTCTCACTCTCCTTCCTCCTCCTCCTCTTCATCAGTACTTCGCCTGCCTCCTGTTCATCCTCATCGCTCAGATCACGGTCGGCGTCCTCATGTACATCCAGAAGGAAACGGTGAGGGACATCATTGTCCTCTTCTTTTTCTTCTATTCTGTCACTTCCTCCTCTCAGTCTGAGTCAGAAACACTCTGGTTATTATAGAGGCCTACACATCTCACCTCCTTTACAAAATAAAACCTTAGATAAATATTCAGTGATGTCATAATTCATGTTTAACGCTGACGGGTCATTTAAATGTTTTTACTCTGAGTGGCCACTTCATTAGGTACATTAGTGAATAAATAATGTTGAGCTGATGTTGATTGACCTGATGATCACTGTGGAGGAGGAGCTGGTGGTGCTAGTCCACTGACGTCAAAATATTAGGAACACGTGCCATAGATCTACAGAATAAAACCCAGTAGAATCAGCATCTGAGTCACTAGAGACCGCATTAGAGCAGGACTGGTTTCACTGGTGTACCTAATGAAGTGGCCAGGGAGTGAACAGTTGTTTTCTTCTCCTCTGATTGGTCAGACACGTACCTACATGTTATGACTCTTGTTAAATACCACAGTGTCACATGATCAGCCTCAGACTGGGTTGGTGCGACAGCGCCCCCTACTGAAGGAGGACTAGAGAAATACTCAGCAGCTGATTGGTCCGTTAACAGCCACGCGCTGAATAAACTGTTTGGGAGTGAGTCAGGTCTACAGGTGGATGGAGGGCCGGTCTGTCAGGACGTCCCATAGGTTAATACTAATGATGGTTCACCAGAGATCCAGCTCTGATCATGTCCTCTGTCCTCTGTCCTCGGCTCCAGACACAGATGAAGATCAGAACAAGTATTTCCTGCTTTGTTGAGTCATAAAGAACAGAGATGAATCTGGACATGACTCCAGGATTAAACGCCTCCTCCTCCTCTTCCTCCTCCTCCTCCTCCTCCTCCTCCTCCTCCTCTTCATCTCTTCCTTGTGTTTTTCAGGTAAACAGTGAGATGTCCGGTATCGTCACCAAAGTCATGAACGACTACACCGGAAATAACGCGACCATGGAGCAGGCCTGGGACTTTGTCCAGGACAAGGTGAGTGTTAAAGCTCTAAACACACCGGCCACAAATACACAGGACAAGATGTTACAATCCCTTGTGCTGAAACACATTTAGAGGCCCTGTTTGACTAAGAGGCCCTACCAAGCCTACAGTCATGTAATATGACCAATAACCTATATTCTACCTAGGCTAACTAGAAGCTGCTGGCTTGTAAGCCCATTGAGCAGCAGAGGATACTTCAAACATTGTAAAACATAACTAACTAAACGCTGCTGGCTTGTATGGCCCGCTCAGCAGCAAACCATGGCTACCAAGTAAAATGAGAACATGATCTGAACAACAGCAGTATGCAGCATATCATTGGGGTTTTCAAGTGGGCACCTCCCTTCACCGATGTTTCGTTAAGTTAGGCCCACGACACCTCAAGAAGGCTTAACAGTGATTTCCAGCGTCCTGGAGTCACCCCCCTCCACACCGCCACTACACAACCCTCTCTTCCTCACCAGTCGATGTCTATCAACAACTAGTATGGAAACTAACAACCACAAGCCAAACAAACAAATCTACCATGCTCCGCTCCGTTGATGCGAGCTGAAGCAACAAACAAATCAACTGTGGCCTACATGCGGCCGACATGCGGCCGACATGCGGCCTACATGCGGCCTACATGCGGCCGACATGCGGCCTACATGCGGCCTACATGCGGCCGACATGCGGCCGACATGCGGCCTACATGCGGCCTACATGCGGCCGACATGCGGCCGACATGCGGCCTACATCCTTACCTTAGCTAGTTACCCAGCTAGCATGCTTCCTGCGCACCCATAACCAGTCACTGGCTCTCTCTGCTGCCCGGGCTAACCGCAGTCCTCTGGCTTCTTCCTCGTATGCCCAGCTCACTCAGCAGAGGAACCAGTAGAGCTCTAGATCCAGTAAAGGTTTCACTTAGTTTTCATTTTATGGATCTACTGAACTGAAACGTGTTCCTAATATTTTGACGTAGTCGTCAGTGGGTTAAGCTAAATAACAGAAACATGTTAGAGTTTAATTTGGTCCAGTTTAACAGCATTTTATCCTCCACTATGATAATTTAAATAATAAAGCTCATTAGTTCTTATCTTAGCAAATGACCTCACATGTCCTCACATGTCCTCACGTGTCCTCACATGTCCTTACGTGACCTCACATGTCCTTAAGTGTCCTCACGTGTCCTCACGAGTCCTTACGTGTCCTCACATGTCTTTACGTGACCTCACATGTCCTTACGTGACCTCACATGTCCTCACGTGTCCTCACATGTCCTCACATGTCCTCACAGTGGCCATTTAAAGTGACTGAGGTTAAATGTGTCTCCAGATGTCTTGCTGTGGATGGAGCGACCATCAGGACTGGATCTCTAACATGATCATCATCAACAGCTCCCTGCTCCTGTTTCCCTGCTCCTGCCAGAACACCACCCTCTCCTCCACCTCCACGTCTAACACCGGCTTCTGTGAGGCGCAGACGCCTGATTGGCCGGTGTACGACAAGGTACGCTGCATTTACCTGAATCAGCTCTGGACTGTTCCCTCAGTCACTGGCTCTGGTCTGATCTGGTCCAGTCTGATCTAATCTGGTCTGGTCTGGTCTGGTCTGGTCTGGTCTGGTCTGGTCTGGTCTGGTCCGGTCTGGTCTGGTCTAGTCTGATCTGATCTGGTCTGGTCTGATCTGGTCTGGTCCGGTCTGATCTAATCTGGTCTGGTCCAGTCTGATCTAATCTGGTCTGATTTGGTCTGGTCTGGTCTGGTCTGGTCTGGTGTGGTCTATTCTGGTTTGGTCTGGTCTGGTCTGATCTACTCTGGTCTGGTCTGATCTAATCTGGTTTGGTCTGATCTAATCTGGTCTGGTTCAGTCTGGTCTGGTCCAGTCTGATCTAGTCTGGTCTGGTCCAGTCTGATCTAGTCTGGTCTGGTCCAGTCTGATCTAATCTGGTCTGGTCCAGTCTGATCTAATCTGGTCTGGTCCAGTCTGGTCTGGTCTGGTCTGGTCTGGTCCAGTCTGATCTAATCTGGTCTGGTCTGGTCTGGTCTGGTCTAATCTGGTCTGGTCTCTCTCAGGGATGCTCGGACAGTGTGGAGAACTGGCTCATCACCAACTTCTGGGTCGTCCTGGGAATCTGCCTCGCTGTGGCTTTTATTGAGGTAAACTCTTTGCTGATTGCTGATATCCAGCTGATTAGAAATGTGAAGGAAGGAATCTATATTATCTATATTCTCTATATTCTGACCAAATTTAAACATATTTCCATTAAAACATGACTTTTCAAAAACCTTATTTTTGAGTTTTATTTACATTTAGTCTTTAACGTTCTAACGGATTAGATTAAAATATTCCTGAAGTTTGTTATTTAAAGAAAATATCTGATAAAAGACACTAATATAAAGTTAATTATCATGATGAAATGTGATTAATGAAAATCAAAGAGGACCTAGAATACTTCCCTGAGGCACACCACATTTAATATCTGGTGTCATCTCTGATAATTTATCATATAGATGGAGAATGTTTGTCATATATTAACAACATCGAGGTGTTTGAGGATATAAAGGTTTGATTTTTGTCTTTGACAGCTGCTGGGGATGAGCTTGTCCATCTGCCTGTGCAGAAACGTTCAAACCGAGGAGTACACCAAAGTCCCGAAGTACTAAAGCTCAGCGGAGGAAGCGACGTTGCTCCGGCCTGAATTTGGTGAAATTATGCAAATGATCCAAATGTAAAGTAATTTCTTCTTTATATTTTATTGATTTTGTCTTCTGAGGCTTTTATTATTGTTGGCCCAGTTTCCTCGAGCACTTTAGAAACCTTTTTAGTTCTGAGCGTTGAAGAAGGAAGAAGATGAACGAGTTCCTCTGTCGCTGACGTTGATCACGTCAAAGTTTTCCCTTTAAAATCTGAACATAAATTCAGTTTGTCGTTTGAAAGCTAAGATTTGGAAACTGGAACGTCCACCTGCTGGACGTGTTTTGGTTTTTATTTTTGATACACCAGTGTTCTGACTCTTTGTGAACAGTTTTTAGTATTTTGTAAATAATTTTAGTGATTATTTGTGTGGATTTGAATCCCAAATGTTTTACAGCCTCCAGTGTTTTATCTTTAGCAGCTGGTCTTTCCTTGAGTTTCCTTTCATGGTTCTGGAAGTAATAGAAATAATGAGGTACGACTCACAGATGTCTTTAAGTTTAAAACCCAGTTTAACTCAGAGGTGTTTCTTTTAACCACGGTGATTATTTTAAAATGAGAAAAATATTTTTGGGGAGATGCATCTTGATGAAAACACATTCTGTACGATTTAAACTTCGATGTGGTTTTATAGCAGCTATGTCTATTAACCTCATAATGATAAGTGAACATCTGTTTATCTAAGTGTGAGTTCACAACGATCATTCAGTTTCATTTGCCAATAAACTGATAATCTCTGTTTCCAAATCTTTTTCCTTATTATTGTTAAAAATTAATCCGAGCTGTAGTGACTTCACTTAGCTTGATTGTTCATGTTATCTGTTTTAATTCTGTAATAACTCAGCAGCTAGCTAAAAACTGACTAGCTTAGCAAATCATAGCAGTGTCTGTTAACAGCTAGCTAAAAG
Organism: Planiliza haematocheilus; assembly: GCA_005024645.1. Classification (NCBI taxonomy): domain Eukaryota; kingdom Metazoa; phylum Chordata; class Actinopteri; order Mugiliformes; family Mugilidae; genus Planiliza; species Planiliza haematocheilus. Next base: position 44,387 of record SRSE01000475.1, read on the forward strand.
CCAACTAGCCAAACTTAGCTGCTGCTAATAGCAAACTAGCTGAAAGCTAACTAGCATAGCAGAGCATTGTGGTTTCACTGCCATTAAATGTCAGAGATGTTCAGTTTTTGACTTTTATTAACTAATCAGTTTAGTAAATACATTTATTAGATACTAAATACATTTTTCTCTCCAATAAAAAAATATTTTTGTGTTAAATGGTTTGTTTAAAGGCTGCCATCTAAACATGCTGCTCTACTGACTCTGTGTCAGGTGACATCAGTTAGCACGTAAATAAACCAATAAATAAATAACAGTGATAATAAGATGATGAGACATGATTGTTAAAGAAATAAAGAAATAAAACCAAAGCTGCAGCCGCTGCAGTTCCTGCTCAGACCACAGGGGGGCGACAGCGCCGCATCACAGTCTGAGTTTAACTTGATCAAAGTTTAAAAGTGAAACTGGTCCTTCAGCCAATCTGAGACCTGACAGCAGCAGGATGAAGAACGAGGAGGAGGAGGAGGAGGAGGAGGAGGAGAGTTGGTGTCTGTCATATCAACAACAACAGAGACAGAGACGTCAGCTGGATCTCTTCTTCTTCTTCTTCTGCTCCTGTTTCCTTGTTGAACGCTGAGATTTAAACCTCTGGATGTTTGAGAGGAGTTTCTATTGATGCTGAATGACTCACGGTTTCACCTGTACAGAGCTGTGGACCGAGCAGGACATTTGTTATTCAGACCCAGGAGTCTTCCTCCTCCTCCTCCTCCTCCTCCTCCTCCTCCTCATCAAGGCTGCAGTTTCTGTCAGTGTTTTTATTTTTCTGTCTTGCAAATTGACAGTGAACAGATTATTCTCTTTCACAGAGAGAAGCTTTGTGTTTATCGTTTGTTGTTGTTGTGTTCTGTGGGAATCAAACTACCGAAGAAGAAGAAGATGATGAAGAAGCCCTCAGAGGAACTTCATCATACAACACCTTTAAAGGTTTTTTATAGAGTGATTCAATGATTTTGCAGCGACCAACATGTGTGACAGGATGATTGAGTGTAAAACATTCGTTATGAAAGGTCGTATTTGTTCTTTTAATGTGGCTCCAGAAACACAGTGTGGAATCAAGTGTCACTCTAAAGTACTTTAATTCAGAAACAGTTTCTATTTCCTGTCCTCCCAAACATATGCCTGAATGTCTGATGTCCAGTGGTTGCTTTGTGAACATCATACAAACAGTTTTAGTCGTGTTTAACAGCAGGCAAGATTTAAGAAGCCGATCATTTACAGGAACCATGGCTGAAGTAAGAACAGAGGCTGCTTCGTGGAGATGACAGCATCGTCAGCGTCATTAACACATGAATTTAGCAGGTCGTTAATATACATAGAAATAACAGAGGACCAAGTGTTGAGCCCTGAGGGACACCAACAGGGACATCTAGAAAAGCTGATTTGTTGATGCAGACACACTGTTTCCTGAATTCTAAATAGGATTTTATAAAAATTAAAATATGTTAATTTAGACATTCAGGCATTTTGAAGATCCTAATAACATTATGACAACAATTTAAATGCAAAACACTTTACAAGAATTGCTGTATTTTTTAAAAATGTGTCATATCTTATTAGTCACTAATGATGAAACTTCAAACTCTGGATTAATCACAATTTAGTTTTTTATTAGTAATATGGATTATGTATTTACCCTAACACACAGAGAGGCCCAATATACAGATGTTACTGAACTTATGTCTACTCCATCCAATCCAGTTTGTTAATAAATAAATAAATAAAAATACCAAATCCATTGTAATGTTTTGTAAAGCAAACAGTACTATACTCGAGATTTCAGTCCTGAACATTTACTTAGCTGATTTTATTCCACTTAAAGAGACGTTAGGTGGAAATCTATAGCAAAACCATAAGAACCTAAAGTAAGAATGAAAAACGTTTCATTATGTTACATAAATGTGCATAATGTTTTTTTAATGTACAGTTTTACATCATATTAAGCTTCATATAAACGACACTAACCACTAAGATGTCTCCCCTTCTCCAGTACAGTCGTCACATAATATTAATCTATACAACAAAACATAATGATAATAAACCAGAGACACAGACACAAACAGAAATATTGTTATTTTGTCGTTTATTGTTCTTTGGCGTCTGAACCTATAGTTTGTGTTCCAAAGGTTCAGGTAAGGGGGTCATTGAGAGGATGTGGATGTTGAGTTTGAAGAAGCTGGAGAAAGCATGGAGAGAAGATGGAGACAGGAGGAAGAGGACGCTTCTGGTGTCCAGCCTACACCGTCCAAAAAGACAACTGGACTTGCAAAGTTTCTGAGGAGACGTTTCACGAGCTTCTTCATTTCTACTGGACTGGTGGGAAGTTTGAAGTTTAAAACTCCTACTGAAGCTTGTTGTGTTAACGACCAGAAACCAGTGCAGCTAGTTTCCATTAACAGTTAGATACTGACCTGTCGTCAAGGGGTCGTCTTTCCTTATGAATGGTTCTCTAACGACCCTCATCAGTCAGAGTCTCCAGTGTCCAGGTGTGAATGAGACTGAAACTTCTTAGGGACAGAAGTTAAAAACTGCACTGCAAACAAACGTCAGATTAAACCTCAGGGCACCTCGTCTGTTCAGAGAAGGGTTTTCCAGTCTGACATAGATGCTTCCTTTACTCCTCTTTCAAACATCGCTCTTCTCTGGCTAAGGTTAGGACGTAGTCATCTTCAGAGGAGTGTCCTTTGTCCTCCAGGTGTAGGTGGACCTCTGAATCATTTCCTGATGAGCTGGCTCTCCTGTGCTGGTACATGTGTTAATGGATGGGTTGTTTGGTTTCTCAAATGTAAGACTGTACACTCCTCAGTGCACTGAGCAGCGTATATCACATTACTCTGTCTCTGCCTGAGTGTTTTATCTCTAGAGACGACCAGTCTCTGCTTAAGTGGACTCATTGGTTTGAAATAAACTGGAATGCAGCGTTTTATGAAAAGTCTCCTGACGTTTTCAGATACCACAGCCACGTAGGAGATAACGATGTTCTTCCTTTAGCTGAGCTCCGCTTCTCTGTCCTTTATGGGACGTCTTTTTGAGACTTGGACAAAGGCCCAGCTGGGACAGCCACATGTGGTGAGTGTCCATTTAATGTGTTTCTGTTCCGTCTCCTGCTCCAAGACTGGATGGCAAGGAGAAGGAACAGAAACGCATAGAACGGACACTTAAGACAAGTGGATATCACGACTGGACCTTTGTCAAAGGCTCAGAAAGACGTCCCAAAAAGGACAGAGACAGGAAGGACAACAAAATGAAGAACATTGTCACCCCCCACATGGCTGGGGTATCCAAAAATTCTAACCACTAATTAGACCTAACCCTAAGCCTAAACCTAACCCGCTAAACCTAGACCTACCCCCTAACTCCCCCCCTAATCCTAGACCTAACCCCCTAAACCTAGACCTAACCCCCCTAATCCTAGACCTAATCCCCTAACCTTAGACCTAAGCCCCTAATCCTACACCTAACCCCCTAAACCTAGACCTAACCCCCTAAACCTACACCTACCCCCTAAACCTAGACCTACCCCGCTAAACCTAAACCTACCCCTAACCCTCCCTCTAGTCCTAGACCTACCCCCTAACTCCCCCCTAATCCTACACCTAACCCCCTAACCTTAGACCTAACCCCCTGACCATAGACCTAACCCCTAAACCTAGACCTAACCCCCTAAACCTAGACCTAACCCCCTAATCCTAGACCCTAACCCCTAATCCTACACCTAACCCCCTAACCCTAGACCTACCCCCTAATCCTAGACCTAACCCCCTAACCCTAGACCTACCCCCTAACCCTCCCTCTAGTCCTAGACCTACCCCCTAACTCTCCCTCTAACCCCTAAACTTAACCCCCTAATCCTAGACCTGATCCTAACCCCTAACCCCTAAATCAGGAGAATTTTCAGAAAACACATTCCAGTTTATTTCAAACCAGTGAATACACACAGAGACTGGTTATCCCTGAAGACAAAACACTCAGACAGAAACAGAGTAACGTGGTGTACGCTGTTCAGTGCAGGAGTGTACAGACTTATACATTAGAGAAACCAAACAACCCATCCATAAACACATGTACCAGCACAGGAGAGCCAGCCCATCAGGAAATGATTCAGAGGTCCACCTACACCTGGAGGACAAAGGACACTCCTCTGAAGATGACAACGTCCAAACCTTCACCAGAAAAGAGCGATGGTTCAAAAGAGGAGTAAAAGAAGCATCTATGTCAGACTGGAAAAGCCTTCTCTGAACAGAGGAGGTGGGCTGAGATTCAATCTGACATCTATTTACAATACAGTTTTAACTTCTGTCCCCAAGAAGTTTCAGTCTCATTCACACCTGGACACTGGAGCCTCAGATGGACAAGAGTCATTAGAGAACCATTCACAGGGAAGAGGACAGGGACCAAACAGTCCCCCCTCCCTCAACGTCAGGTAAGTACCCAGCTGTTAATGGAAACTAGCTGCACCGGTTTCTGGTTATTAACACAACATGAGAGTTTCAGTAGGAGTTCCTATATAAACCTCAAACTTACCACCAGTCCCCTAGAACTGAAGAAGCTACTCTCAAAAAACGGTACAAGTCCAGTTGAGTTTTTTTTTTTGGACGTACCATGACCTGGATGACTGACAGGTTACGCCAAACATTGCCCTGTCATCGTCACACATGTCCACAAGCTTCTCTTCTTATTCCCCTTCAGCTTTTCTTCCTCCTTCTCCTCTTCTGTGTCCGTTTCCAGCTGCGCTTGCTCTTCTTTGGCTTCCTTTTCCAGCTGCCTTTTGCTTTCTGTTTCTCCTCCTTCTTTGCTTCTTCGGTCTCTCTCTCCACCATTGCTATCTTGTCCTCCTCCAGTTGCTTCTTTTCCTCCGACAGCAGTTTCTTCTCTTCTTCCAGTTCTTTCTTAGCTTCTGTCAGATCTTTTATCTCCTCCAGTTTGCCATTCATCAAACTGGAGGATGCCATCTTGTTGAGTTCAAGGATTTCATGATCTTTCTGGCACATCAGTTGGTTTAACTCCTGCTGGTGTTCACTGGAGTTACTTCTGTCTGTGAACCGACCTCGTGCTTCAGCTTGTTGTTGTCTGACTCTTCTGGGAGGGCTTTCTCAGCTTTTCAAGCTCCTGCTTGTACCAGAAGTCGATCACTGCGTGGAATCAATACGAATATCTAGATACGAGCGTATAACAGTGCAGGTGTCAAGTAGATATGAGTACGTGGTGATAACTGGTCTATATCAAGGTTTGAGATGCAGCTCTGACATCAAAGGTTCTGTTGGCTTTGAAGTTTCCTTTGAAGTTGGAATGATGACGCCTACATATCACGTGCCCCGCCCATACGCCACAGGCCCCGCCCCCGCGCAGCAGGCCCCGCCCACACAGCTGTTTAAGTGTAATTAGTGTTTACTTAATAAATTAATTCGATTAATTTTATTCAGTACGCTTTCATTTGAGTTATTTTCCTTTCCATTCATTGTTTCCACTGACAGTGTGGTGTTATTGACATTCAAACTAGATGTTTTAGAACTAATTCTGCCTGATTCTCAAAGCATCTATTTAATTGTAAACACAACTAAATTTAAATCCTGTTGGTTGGTTGGTGTCTACTGTGCAGTGTGAGCAGATTCATATATAGATCAGTATCCTCAGATGGAGATCCACAATGCTAACATCTTGTTAAAACTGTATTTTATGGACAGAATTTCGAGGCACAGCCGGTGGAGGAAAGTGTCGGGTTCAGTGAGGATCTTGTCCCTGCTTTTTGCAGATGATGTGGTCCTCATAGCTTCATCAAACAACGAACTCCAGCTCAGAGTGAAGCTCCTGGGATGAAGTCCAGCACCTCCAAGTCTGAGGCCATGGTCCTCAGTCGGAGAAGGGTTGGGGAGGAGGTCCTCATCACAGTTTTATATCTTTCTTTTCTAGACCAGATTGTTGAATTTATTGAATTATCGCAGGGGGAATGCAGTTCTAGACACTGAGGGTATTTTATTTAATGTTTTGTTTTTATCTTGTGTTTTAAAACCAAAAATATGTTTTTTGAATAGAAATTGATGGGACAATGTGTATAAATGTGAATAAAATGACTGACAACACTAATATCAACGTATTTGTCAGGTTCCCTTCTTTCCCTTTCTGTTGACCCAGATACTGTTTGGCTTCACTGTCTTTCCATCTACCAAAGTTAGACAATATTACATCATTCATTTGTTATCCCTTTAGCTAAATGGCATATTCATAAGTGTTGATTTTCTCACATTTAAGAATGAAGCCAAACAGTTTATTAAAACTATTGATAAATCTAATAACATAAAAGCTATCAAGACCTTGAATCTACGTGCTCTGTCTTTTTAGAATGCAATCTGTTAAAAATGCATTTATGCGTCTAAGCCCCGGCGATTTTAAATGTCGCTGAAGTTTTATTTTTCTATCAGAAGTTTAATTGTTTTTAAAAAATTGTGAGAGCACATGGGAGGTTTAGAAAGTTTACTCCCAGAATAAATCACAAACACGGTTGAAAAACACAATAGTATAATAACTGCTAAGGTTAATGCACATCATTTATTATTTTATAAAGAATATACAATTAAAAACAGGTAATATGTCCACAGTGTCCATAGTCCTCCTCCAGAGACATGATGTTGATCTGATGGACAGGTTCTGTTCTGTGGTGAATCATCGTCTGTCTTCAGGGACATGTCTGTCTTCAAGTGTTTCCTCTGCAGCTTGATGAACCACCTCTAACAACTCAGATGGTAGAGAGTTGACAGGAAAACTGAAAATGTGAAAGGAAGGAAGATCTCTGCTAATGAAGAGAAATAAAGACACAGCTCATTATTGAGGGAATAATTACCTTCATCAAATGATCAATCATTAATCACATGATGAGAGTTTGATCTGAGACATCTTGTACCAGATTTATTTCAGTGAAGAAGCTGCAGAGAGCTGGGCTAATGCTAACTAGAGGCTAACTGAATGTAGGAAGCCTGAAAGGAAGAGGCTGTTGTATGTTAGCCTGCTAACAGTTACCAAGCTAACGAGCATGAGGTATGGCTCCAGGTGAAACTAAACCCATCATACACGTAGAGCTTTGTTTTTTCTGGCGCTTTAATTTATATCATAACCTGAACGTCAGCGCGACAGAAGCGTCTGAAGCTAACAGTTAGCATGCTAACGAGTGGCTAAGTTAATGTAAGAAGTCGTGACAAATGAATGAGGCTGTTGGTAACACTGGGGACCAGAATGGGATTTACTGCTGATGAAAGTTTAACCTTATTTATTTTCTAATTCCATCAAAACCACTAAATCTGAATGGTCTTTTATTGTGGTGTAACGTATGTTCCGGTTACGCTTTTATTCTGAAACAGAGACCGGAAGCAGTATATAACCGTTGACGGTGTTTGACAGCGGGTCAGTAGCGCCAGTCCTCACCGATCACAGAGCTCCGTCCTCCCGCTACCGGAGCCGCTGGAGCCGCTGGAGCTGGTTCTCAGAGTTTATCGGATGTTTTAGTTTTTCCGGAGTCACTCGAGTCCACTTCCACGGAGGATTAAAGACACGACTGGAGCCAGGAGCCCGGTGAGTTAGCTTTAATATTAGCTTCCAGGGTTGAAGCGTTCAGGTTTGATATTAATCTTAAATATGAAATAAAATAAAGAAAATTTAAAAAGTAAATAGTTGATTTTAGCACATGTCTGGCTGAGGTGAGTAAATGTAAATCAATAAATTAAATTATTAAACAATTCTAACATTTGTAAAGATGTAACGGCTTAGTTTTTAACTAAAGTGTCTCTAAATGAATAAATATGTCAATGTTAGCATTTAGCAATTAGCTACAAAAATAAATACACATAGTTTAGACTGAATCTTAGTTGATTTTAAATGGAGTAAATTATTTTAAGCCAATATTAACTCATAGAGCTGATAGTCATGTAACAGGTACCAGTGATTTAAGGACTAATGTCATCGAT
>SRSE01000476.1:0-155000 GCA_005024645.1 Planiliza haematocheilus
CCCTTGTTAGATCCCATAGACATCGTCAAGGACTACATTCCTCCTCATGAGTACCTGGTGGAGGAGGATCCTAAGCTGTATCAGTCGGTCAAGACCAAGCGGGGTCCTCTGACGGAGGACTGGATCGAGGAGATCAACCAGAACCTGGCCCACAGCGCCGTCATGTGTGCCTACAAGCTCTGCAAGGTGGAGTTCAGATACTGGGGCATGCAGTCCAAGATCGAACGCTTCATTCACGACGTGGGTAGGTATTGGGGGCGGAGGCTCTGAGTTTGTGGTTGCATTTCACAGTTAAGTTTAAAAAAAGACACGAGAATCAAATATTACACAGAAAAAGAAACTGAAAAGTCAAGAGCTGGCTCTAAAAAGATGATAGCACTCAGTCAGAGGCAATCCTGAGAAATCAGAGTAAAGTTATGAATAAAAAATGATCAAATCAGGCATGATAGGAATCAGAAAATAACCTCTGGTAGATGAAGATAAACCTGAACTGGATGAAGCTGAAAAATCTTAATCTTGAAATATCTGGAAAAAGTTGGAAATTATTTGGGAATATTCTTAAAAGCTGTGATTAAGCTTAGAAAATTGGGAATAATTTGCCATAAAAGTGGGGACTAATAATGAAAACTCAAGAAAAATCCAGAAACCAGAGACAATAATCTTGAAAAAATAGATATAATCCTGAAAAAATCTGCAACAATCGTTACAGTTTAAGAATAAAATTGTAAAGTAATGAACCTGAAAACTAAATAATTCTGCAAATAATTCTTGCAACAACTGAGAATAATCCTAAAAGACAGTGAATAATCCTAGAAATGCGGTATAAACTTTGGAAATCTGCAGTAAACCAGAAAAACTGGGAATAATCCAGGATATTCTGGGATTTTGTGGGAGTATGTCTATAGGAAAACTAAAGATTTCAGGTAAACGTGAGGAATAAACTGAACAGATGAAATGCTAACGCTAGCTGGCTGAGTAGAAAGTGTCTGGCTCCCTGAGATAACGGAGCAGTCTGGATTAATTTCCTGCCATCGCCGGGCTGTTTCTATTTCACTGCTGTGATCTAAGGCTGTTTATACACGTCCTCGTCCTCGTCCTCGTCCTCGCTCCCTCGCAGCGTTTACTTCCCGGTTAATGAAGCGGCGGCCGCTCCATCTTCTCTAATCAACACATCTTCAGGAACAAAATGTGGTTTTCCTTCCCGACGCTCACTTCAGCCTCTCATTCAGGTTTATTTTATGCTAATGTCGTTGCTGGTTGTTTACTAGTTTCTACTCTGAAATATTCAGCAGCACCTTTGTCTGCATTGAGAGATATTCATGAGTATTATCACATAGTAGCTCTGTATGAGGACTTTAATTTGGATCATGCATACTGAGAACAAAGCTCTCTTCTTAAAAAATCTGGAATAATCTTGCAAAACTAGGAATATTTCTGAAATATTTGACGTTAGCTGTTGTAGCTGCAGCTGAAGCTGTTGAGAGTAGCTGTTGTAAATGTTGGACACATGTGTTTTCAGGCCTCCGTAAAGTGATGGTCCGAGCCCACCGGCAGGCGTGGTGCTGGCAGGACGAGTGGTACGGCCTCACCATCGAGGACATCAGGCAGCTGGAGCTGGAGACCCAGCTGGCCTTAGCCAAGAAGATGGCCCAGTTCAGCCTCAACGAGGAAGGGGGGACGGAGACCAACGGCTCCTCCGTCGGCCAGGACCAGGAGCAGGGAGCAGAGACGGGGGGCTCGCCTGCAGAGGCCGAGGGAGGAGGAGTAGGAGGGAAGCTCGGAGATTCACTGGAGACACGAGGGGAGCTCACCAAGCAGTGGTCGACATCCTCCAGATCCTCCAACAGGTCATCGAAGAGAGGAGGTGAGGAGCTCATTTCTGAACTTCTACTGTATTATGGTCAGAAGTAAAGGTTTGATCTTATGCTAAATGGTTAACAGGAATTACAGAGAAATTAGAGGACAGGAGCTCAGTGCCCCTGAAAATCAATTAGAGGACAGGAGCTCGGTGCCAGAGTCAAGAAATTAGAGGACAGGAGCTCAGTGTCCCTGAAAATCAAGTAGAGGACAGGAGCTTAGTGTCCCTGAAAAGAAATAAGAGGACAGGAGCTTTGTGCTAGAGAAAAAAAATAGAGGACAGGAGCTCAGTACCCCTGAAAATCAAGTAGAGGACAGGAGCTTGGTGCCAGAGTCAAGAAATTAGACGACAGGAGCTCAGTGTCCCTGAAAATAAATTAGAGGACAGGAGCTTGGTGCTAGAGAAAAAAAAAGAGGACAGGAGCTTGGTGCTAGAGATCAGAAATTAGAGGACAGGAGCTTGTTGCCAGAGATCAGAAATTAGAGGACAGGAGCTTGGTGCTAGAGAAAAGAAATTAGAGGACAGGAGCTTGGTGCTAGAGATCAGAAATTAGAGGACAGGAGCTTGGTGCTAGAGAAAAGAAATTAGAGGACAGGAGCTTGGTGCTAGAGAAAAGAAATTAGAGGACAGGAGCTTGGTGCCAGAGAAAAGAAATTAGAGGACAGGAGCTTGGTGCTAGAGAAAAGAAATTAGAGGACAGGAGCTTGGTGCTAGAGAAAAAAAATTAGAGGACAGGAGCTTGGTGCCAGAGAAAAGAAATTAGAGGACAGGAGCTTGGTGCCAGAGAAAAGAAATTAGAGGACAGGAGCTTGGTGCTAGAGAAAAGAAATTAGAGGACAGGAGCTTGGTGCTAGAGAAAAGAAATTAGAGGATAAGAGCGTGGTGCCACATATCGGAAATTAGAGGACAGGAGCTCAGTGCAAAAGAGAAGAGAGTAGAGGACATGTGCTAAGTGCATCGTCCCCCATCTGCCTAGGTCCATAGCAGCATAACTAAGGGATGGTTCAGTCCAGCTCTAACTATAAGCTTGATGAAAAAGAGAAGGTGTCTGCCCCCTGAACACAACCTGGGAGCTGGTTCCACAGGAGAGGAGTCTGATAGCTGAAGGCTCTACCTCCCGTTGTACTTTGTGAAATGTTCAAACCATAATCTGAAGTTTAGACACTAGTGTGAATTAAAAGCGGATTATCTCCTGGTCTTTGTGTGTTAGCAGGTAGTCCATCTCACCAGAGCATCTCAGAGTGGAGGATGCAGAGTATCGCCAGAGACTCAGAGGACAGCACAGACGACGAGTTCTTTGATGCTCACGGTAATATTATCAGATTATATTGGATAAATTGTGTGTTTTAAATTATTATATTGTACCATCTGCTGTCTCTAATGGATCTCTACCCATCAACAGCTGCTTGTTGACTTGGAGACATGATCCAGATTTAGGAACAAGATGGAAACACTCTGACGTGTTAAGATCTGATTTATTTTCTGACCTTAGTTATTTTAGAGACACAGATCAGCCCTGTTAGGTGGTCTTTAATGTGACCCAGGACTCATTGTGTGTCCCAGACCACCTCCACATGTGGACTGACTCCAGATTTGAAGCCTGATTTGATTTAGATCTGTGTCATCAGGCTGATTAGTTTTGTGTTTCTCACAGAAGACTTCTCAGATAACGAGGAGATGTTTTCCAAGGAGATCACGAAGTGGAGCTCCAACGATCTGATGGACAAGATAGAGACAATAGAAGTGGATGAAGCACAAGGTAAATAATGCCGACCCCCATCTTTACATTTAAAGAGTGTGTTAGTCGTGATTTATGCTGAAAATAATAAATGAAAGGAAAGAAAATATGTATTAAACAGTAAATGTGCGTCCTGTGGTCCATGTAGACGTCATAGAACAACAGCTTTTTATTGTAGGAGACATGATTTAAAACAAAAACCTTCAAATATCAGTGACTGAGAGGATTAATTATCTTTCCACAGAGACTCTGTATCAGGAGTCTGGAGGGGAGTACGCCGTCATGAGCAACGAGGAGACGCAGATGGAGGTGAGGATATTTTCTAATTTCATTCCTGTCCGTCTCACACCAACACCTTTAATTAAATCGCTTGTACATAATACTGAACTGAAATGAGCTTTCAGTCGCCCTGTCAGCGGACTGAAGTGATGATCCAGGCACCGTCTCCTCCTCGTTAACCTCTCCTCTCCGTCCTCTCAGTCCCAGCAGTGTCTCCAGCCGTCCAAAATTCACGTCCTGGTCCTGGTCCTGCACGGAGGAAACATACTGGACACCGGCTCAGGTACAGCAAACTACCCGGTCCTGTAACGTTAAAATAAAACGCGCAGAATAAAGCAAGACACAAAAACCCCAAACTATTTAATTTACATTGAAATAGTAAATGGAAGAATTTAGTTATGACATTTTTTAGACTTGAACTAGCAGCTATTTTACGACGGAGTATTAGAGTATTAGGGCCACATTGAGTGGAAGAAAAAAATCACAGAATTAAGTCATGGTTTAAGAGAATAAAGTCGTAATTTAGAAGAATAAAGTAATTTATGAGAATAAAGTTGTAATTTTATGAGAATACAGTCGTAATTTACGAGAATAAAGTAATTTATGAGAATAAAGTTGTAATTTTATGAGAATAAAGTCGTAATTTACGAGAATAAAGTCGTAATTTACGAGAATAAAGTCGTAATTTACGAGAATAAAGTCGTAATTTACGAGAATAAAGTCGTAATTTATGAGAATAAAGTCGTAATGTACAAGAATGAACAGAAAGAATGTTTTTATTTTATTTATTCTTTTCAAATAATCACTCTTTTAAAACTATTATATATGATTAAAAGTTAGTAATTAGAGGCTGTCTTATCTCATAATAAAAAACTAAAAAGCTATTCTCTGGAGGCTAGCTCAGGTTAGCCGTTAGCCTTAGCTAATTTAGCTTTTATATTTGTCCTGAAATATAAAATTCAAGTTATTTGCGCCCAGATTTTTTTAATTAGTTGCACACACGAATACAAGTAAATGAACACCTTAAGTCATAATTTAGGGAACAGTTAAAACACATAAAGCTAACGAGCCTAGCTAGTTTGATTAGCATTAGCTGCTAGATTGCCCATAGCTTGTAGTTTTATGTCTGCGTGTTAAAAATGATTAATAATGAGCCTTTTTCTTTCTGCAGGCGAACAGAACAACAAGCAGGGAGATGTTAACACGCTGAGCGGGGCCTTTGAGACCGTGATGAGGGTCCATTATCCCGCAGCGCTGGGACGCATCGCCATCCGGATGGTCCCCTGTCCCGCGGTGTGCGTCGACGCCTTCTCACTCGTGTCCAAGTGAGCGAACAGCGTTTTAATTAGCTGCTGTAACACATTCACGTCCTGCTGTGAGGAAAGAAAAATAACTAATCACTCGCTCTGCTCCGTCCCGCAGCCTGAGCCCCTACAGCTACGATGAGGGCTGTCTGTCCAGCAGCCAGGACCACATCCCGCTGGCCGCTCTGCCTCTTCTGGCCACCTCGGCGCCGCAGTACCAGGACGCGGTGGCCACCGTCATCCTACGAGCCAATCAAGTGTACAGCGACTTCATCAGGTCTCTGGAAGGAGCGTCTTTTAACGGGCAGGTGAGTCCGTCAGCGTCCTGGAGGCAGGTTGAACCGTGGAGCTGCTTCATGTGTATTCAGGATTTTCTTCTTTCTCATGCAGGTGTGCGTCATCGGCGACTGTGTCGGAGGCATCCTGGGCTTTGACGCTCTGTGCAGCAGCTCTGTGACGGTGTCAGAAAGTCAGAACAGCAGCAGACGGGGCAGCGCCATCAGTGTCCAGGTATCAGGTCGTACTAGTAGCTCTGATGCTAAGCTAGCCTGTTAGCATGGCTAGTACATGAACCAAAGAAATTACACGAGATTATGAATTAAAAACAAAGGAAAGTTAAGTATTAAACTGTCTGAGTTTAGGAATAAATGAGATCTGGAGACTCACAAACCTTTAAACCAGCTGGTTTCATTCCTTAGAGCATTTACGTTTGTTTTTAGTGAGGGAAGGAGAAAAGAAAAGAAAGAAAGAGGGAAGGATGGAAGGAATGAATGAAAGAGAGTAGGATGGAAGGAAGGAAAGAATGAATGAAAGATAGAAGGAAGGAAGGCTGGAAAGAGTGAAAGAAAGAAGGAAAGAAAGGGAAGAAACGAAAGAAGGAAGGAAGGATGATAGAGGGGAGGAAAGAAAGAATGAATGCGAGATAAAGGAAGAAAGGTAGGAGTGGAGGAACGAGAGAAGGAAGGAAAGAGGGAGGGAAGGAGGTTAGAAGGAAGGAATGAAAGGGAGAAGGAAGGAAACGGAAGGAAGGAGAAAAGAAGGAAAGAGGGAAGGAATGAAACAAGTAAGGAAGTAGGAAAGAAGGAGGGAGGGAAGTAGAAGGGAAGGAAAGAAGGAAGAAAGTAGGAAAGTAGGAAGGAAGGAAGTAAGAAAGAAAGAAGGAAGTAGGGAAGGAATGAAAAAAGGAAGGAAAGAAGGAGGAAAGGAAGTAATTTCCGTATCAAACTGAGTTCAGGTTTAATCCTCCTTCAGAGCAGCCTCTCAGAGCTGTTACGCTTTCATTCCTAAAACCTTTTAACCACATGTTTCAAACCTGACCACGTCCTCTCTGTCCGTCCATCCCCGTCTCTCTCTCTCTCTCTCAGGACACAGACCTCCTGTCTCCAGGGATCGTCATCAACAGCGTGTCTCCGTCCTCTCCGTCCCTGGAGGGAAGCCGTCACCTCAGCCGCAGCAACATCGACATCCCTCGCTGCTCGGGACCCGACGACCCCAAGAAGCAGCTCCCTCGCAAACGCAGCGACTCGTCCACCTACGAGCTGGACACCATCAAGCACCACCAGGCCTTCCTGTCCAGCCTCCACTCCAGCGTCCTCCACGGGGAGCCCGGCTCGCGGCGCTCCAGCAACAGCACCATGCTGGAGGGCGGCTCGCTGGGGAAGTTTGACTTCGAGGTGACCGACTTCTTCCTCTTCGGCTCGCCTCTGGGGCTGGTGCTGGCGCTGAGGAAGACTGTGGTGCCCTCGTTAGACGGTGAGGACTTTATTTTGGTCCGCTGTGACGTTGTTGTCTCTCTAGCAGCGAGGAAGCGGGTGTCAGGGGTTCAGAGGTCACGCGTCTGAGCTCGGACGCCGACGAAAAAGGCAAATACGTGATGGACGTGCAGACGCAGGCACGAATCTGACGCCACTGAGCGTCTCTGAGCGTCCTCTAAGCGTCCTCTGGGACGTTAGAGGGAAGAGGCCGCCGACCTGCAGCTGCTGGGTTTAACATCTGGACTCATTTCCAGACAGAGTCTTTATAGTTTCATTGAGCACGTGTCCTCCAGCCTCCGTCCAGTCATGTCAATCTGCTCTATGATGCATTAACTGGGGCAGGAAACAGATGTGACTGGTGCGACCCAGGAGGACAGAGTGAGGACATCTGGTGGACGGATGGAGGACAGGAGGCAGGGCTGGTTCATTTATTATCATGTGTCACGTTTTAACCCTTGACTCTCTGTCCGTCCCCTGTCCAGTGTCCGCTCTGCGTCCCGCCTGCCAGCAGGTCTACAACCTGTTCCACCCCGCCGACCCCTCAGCGTCCCGTCTCGAGCCTCTCCTGGACAAGAGGTTCCACCTGCTGCCTCCCTTCAGCGTCCCCCGCTATCAGCGCTTTCCTCTGGGCGACGGACACTCGGCTCTCCTGGGTTAGTGAAGGCATCACACGTGAACCGATCAGCCGTATCATTATAACCTGGGGACGAATGTGTGTCCTCTAGTGTCCCACGTGTGTTTTTATTTTTTTATTTTACTTCTCAGTTGAGACGGTGCAGAGCAACCCTCAGCTTCTGGTGGAGTCTAGTGTCTCGTTGTCTCACCGCTTCCAGGAAAACGCCGTCAATGAGACGTCCATCCCCGTCCCCGTCCTCAACTGGCCGTCCTCACAGCTCCACGCAGAGAGTAGGTATCAGAGCTGTTACTCAGCCCTGGATGTGTTTAGTTTTGTTCTTTAAAACTAGTGAAGTACTTAGATGAGACTACTTTAACTTTGTAGTACTTAGATGAGACTACTTTAACTTCGTAGTACTTAGATGAGACTACTTTAACTTCATAGTACTTAGATGAGACTACTTTAACTTAGACGAGACTACTTTAACTTCATAGTACTTAGATGAGACTACTTTAACTTCGTAGTACTTAGATGAGACTACTTTAACTTCGTAGTACTTAGATGAGACTACTTTAACTTAGATGAGACTACTTTAACTTCGTAGTACTTAGATGAGACTACTTTAACTTCGTAGTACTTAGATGAGACTACTTTAACTTCGTAGTACTTAGATGAGACTACTTTAACTTCGTAGTACTTAGATGAGACTACTTTAACTTCGTAGTACTTAGATGAGACTACTTTAACGGGGACGTTGCCATGTTAAACAAAGAGATCGTGCATTTTTCATTTTGAATGTATGATATTCATTCAGCATCGTATCAAGTTACATTCCAGTCTCATCTCGTTAACATCGTCAGATTAGTTTTAGCTCGTCAGCATCTTAGTCACAGATTTTTCTTCATCATATTTAACGTAATTAACACTGGTTAAAGGTGGCAAATATTAGACTGACTTCCATCAGGCGGCTATAAATATTTATTATACGAGTTTAAAGGTGATGACAGTGTGTTTCTGCTGCCCCCTTGTGGACATATAATCTAACTGGAGTATTTCTTCTGTCTAACAGCGGATTCTCTTCACTCACATATTATGGTGGATGGTCAGTACCCGCCGTCCTCGTCGCCGGGCGTCCCTCACCTCCGCTTCAACCGCAGGGCGAGCGAGGTCAGCATCGCCAGCCAGGTGTCGGGCCTGGCCGACTCTTACACCGCCTCCAACATCGCCTCCAGTAAGCCAAACCCCTCGCCTCCAGAGTGTGAGACACGTTCTGGTCTGGACCCTGACTGTTTATGATAAAACGTGTTCGTTTTCCTCCAAACATCCCCTCAGCGAACAAATGTGAGGTCAGTAAACGGAGCCGCCTGCTGTCCCAGCTGGCTCTGCCCTACAGTAGGTTTGTCTCTCGGACTCCGTCCACTCGGTCGCGGCAGAAGGTCCGCCGGGTGTCCCCGAGGCCCAACGGCGTGGAGTCTGAGCAGGGCTCGGACGCTAGCTGTGACATGACCTCTGACCTCACCGATGTCACGTCTGACATCACAGACGTCAGCTCAGTGCCCCCGTCACCCAGGGTGCTGAAGAACATAGAGAAAGGTACCCTGGGAAATGTAGTGAGAGGACATGAGGGAAGGATGCTAGGATCCGTCCTCATTCCCTGTGCACTGTCCTTCCTCCTCCGTCCTTCCTTCACTAGTTTTCCCGTCACGAGAAACAAACTTCTAACGAGTTTCAAACCTCTTTACTTCTGATTTGAGTGGAGTTTAGTGCCTCTTAGACGGACCCGTCTTCTTCTGACGCATGATAATCCTGAACTCCTTTAGAGCAGAATAAAGATCAACGTGTTGTTCTGACTGTTTGTGCTGTTTCTTTTCACCCCCGTCCCGTCTGTAGTCGCCTCTCGGTGGTGGGGCAGTAAGAGGATGGACTACGCTCTGTACTGTCCTGATGCCCTGACAGCGTTTCCAACCGTGGCTCTGCCTCATCTCTTCCACGCCTCCTACTGGGAGTCTACAGACGTCGTCTCGTTCCTACTCAGACAGGTCCTCATCCTCCTCCTCCTCCTCCTCTTCTTCTTCTTCTCATGTTTAATTTGAAAATGTCTTGACCATATCAGCTTTAAGAGAGAAGACTTTATTGATCCCTCAGGGGAGATTCAGGTGTTACAGCATCAAAAATACAAGTTAACTTGAGTATATGTCAGAATCTACAGAGTTTATTTGGTTAATATTTGTCTTAAAATGGTGGTAACACTTCTAGATTCACTTCAGAGGTTTAAGAACTGAGATTTAATTTCCCATAATTCACTGAGCACCTTTCATCCATCTTCTTCTCCCCCTGTTCATCCGTTCATGGGCTACTAATTTATAGCATGTTAGCATGTTAACCAAATTTACTTTTTTCGTTTCCATAATCGTGCATATTAATCTGCAGCTGAGTTCAGTTTAGTTAGTGGAGAAACACAGACCTTGCAATGTCAGACATATTAACCTGTCAGGTTTATTTTGCTGCTTTCATGCATTGAATTAGCCGTTTGCAAACAATTCAAATATCTATATAATGCATTTTTTTTAAAAACACTACTAATTATTTATTGCGATGTACTTTTCCGTCGTAGGTCATGCGACACGAGAACTCCAGTATTTTGGAGCTGGACGGTAAAGAAGTGTCTGAATTCACGCCGTCCAAACCGCGAGAGAAGTGGCTCCGCAAGAGGACGCACGTTAAGATTCGGGTGAGATAAGTTTGTTTTTGCAGGAAAATGTTTGGACTAAGAGGAAATGCAAAAAAAAAAAGTATTTAATGTTAGTTTTAAACAAAATGTGGAGCTAAACGACACTTGAGTCAGATGAACTTACTTTTCCAACACACTGATATGTAATATTGGTTCGTTTTGTTTAATATTGGGTTTTCTGTGTCTACTTTTAGGATTTTTGTGAAAATGTATTAATTTTCGAGCCATGTTTATGCAGAAATGTAGAAAATATTGAGCGGTGCAAATACTTTTAAGGCCCGTTATATAGCATGTAAGCTAGCTAACCCGATACTTTGTTTCTAACTGACTTATAAAGTTTCTACAGCTGTAAAATGCTGCTACGCTATCTGCTTATGTCAAATATAATAATATATCACTCTATGAGAACTCTTACTTTTTAAAAACCTGCAGCAGGACGATGCTGCACGGTGGTGTGATGGTTAGCACCGATGCTTCACGTGTGGAGTCTGTTTACAGGGATTTTAGAGCTAAAACTGATTTCCTGTTTCTTCTTCTTCTTCTTCTCAGAATGTGACCGCTAACCACCGCGTGAACGACGCCGTCTTCACGGAGGACGGCGTGCAGACGGTGATGGGGCGTTTCATGTACGGCCCCCTGGACATGGTCACCCTCACCGGAGAGAAGGTAACGGAGGACGGGTCGGTTTATCTGGGAGGAAGTCGTGTAAACCTGCCACGCTTAGAACATCTTCCTTTTTATCTTTCTCATTATTCTGCAGATTGACATCCACATCATGACCCAGCCGCCGTCTGGGGAGTGGACGTACTTCAACACCGAGCTCACCAACAGCAGTGGACGGGTCTCGTATGTGATCCCTGAGGGCAAACGGCTGGGCATCGGCGTGTATCCTGTCAAAATGGTCGTCAGGTAAAGAGAAATGTGACAATTTAAATATAAAAGTACACTCTCTCATGAATCTCCTTTCATTATAACCTCTCTTTTCCATCCGTGTGTCCTTCTCTTTGCTGTTTCTCTGACAGGGGTGACCACACATTTGCAGACAGCTATCTGACCATCGTACCACGAGGAACAGAGTTTGTCGTGTTCAGCATTGACGGGTCGTTTGCTGCCAGCGTGTCCATAATGGGGAGCGATCCGAAGGTCCGAGCTGGAGCCGTGGACGTTGTGAGGTGAGGATATAATCAGGAAACAGTCAGATAAAGACCTAACAGAGTGTTTGACTCAGATCTAATGGTGGCAGCAGATGTTATTTGTCTGTTCATGACTTTAAAACGTGTTGATTTGTTGTGTGCAGGTACTGGCAGGACCTGGGTTATCTGATAGTGTACGTAACGGGACGTCCCGACATGCAGAAGCAGCGGGTGGTGGCCTGGCTGTCTCAGCACAACTTCCCTCACGGCATCGTCTCCTTCTGCGACGGGCTGGTTCACGACCCGCTGAGACACAAAGCCAACTTCCTTAAAACCCTGATCAATGAGGTAAGGTGAAGGCCAGAGGGACGCAGTGAAGTCCTGCCAGTCTCTCTTAAAGCTGACGTCTCCTGTCTTCACCTGTCTTGTCCTGTCCAGGCCCACATGAGGATCTTTGCGGCCTACGGCTCCACCAAGGACATCTCTGTGTACTCGTCCATCGGTCTGCCCCCGTCCCATATCTACATAGTGGGACGGCCCACAAAGAAAATGCAGCACCAGTGTCAGGTATGGAATAAATAAGTTGTACGATAAGAAGAAGAATATGTAAGATATGGTACGATACAATGCAATACGATAAGATAGAATAAAATAATACGATGCAACCAAATCTGATTCATCCAACTAAATACAATACAGATACAATACAATATAATTAGGTACTAATGATACGATAAGATACGGTATGATACAAGAAGATAAAATACGATATGATAAGGTGTGATACGATACGATATATGATACAAATAGATACGATACGATATATGATACAAAAAGATACGATACAATAAGATACAAAAGATACGATATGATACAAAAAGATACGATACGATATGATACAAAAAGATACAATACAATAAGATACAAAAGATACGATATGATACAAAAAGATACGATATGATACAAAAAGATACGATACGATATGATACAAAAAGATACGATATGATACAAAAAGATACGATATGATACAAAAAGATACGATACGATATGATACAAAAAGATACGATATGATACAAAAAGATACGATATGATACGATACGATATGATACAAAAAGATACGATACGATACAAAAAGATACGATACGATACAAAAAGATATGATATGATACAAAAAGATACGATACGATATGATACAAAAAGATACGATACGATATGATACAAAAAGATACGATATGATACAAAAAGATACGATATGATACAAAAAGATACGATATGATACAAAAAGATACGATATGATACAAAAAGATACAATACGATATGATACGATACGATATGATACGATACGATAGGATACGATACGATAGGATACGATACGATGAGATACGATACGATATGATACAAAAAGATACGATATGATACGATACGATATGATACATAAGATACGATATGATACAAAAGATACGATATGATACAAAAAGATACGATACGATATAAGAAATTATACAAGAAACTACGATACAATACCATACATTATGATACAAGAAGATACGAATAAGGTAATATACAAAACATGCGATAAGATACAATACACCAAGGTACGATGCAGTATAATAAGGTAACATACGATACATGATATAATACAATTAAATACGATATTGATACAATATGATAAAAAAAGATAAGGTAGATACAAAATGATACAAATATAACATGACACAATAAGATATGATACAAGAAGGTACAATACATTCAAACAGGGCTACATACAAAACGATACAGTACAACAAAGTACGATATGATACGATAAAAAATGCAATATGATGCAAGAAGATACGATACGATACACTATGACAGCATGACATACGATACAACAAAATATGAACATACAATACAATTTTATAAGGTTCATTACGATACACTAAAGTATGTTATGCAGTATAATAAGGTAAAATATGATACACAATACAACTAAATACAATACGGTGAAATGATACGATAATATAGCATAAGTTTCAACAAAATGTGATTCAAGATGAAACTATGCTATATGATATGATACAATAAAACACGATACGATGCAAAAAAAATACGTTGTGACACGTGCAATGCAACAAAATATGGAACAATACGTTATAAGAAAATGCGATAATGAGAAACAGGATGATACAATATGACAACACACGATACAAGAAGATTGAAAACAACATATGTTCTTGTAAATGATCAGGACGCTAAGTTAAGAAAAACCAGGACGTCTGTAACTAATAATTTACTGCAATCTAATGACTTCAGGACAGAGTTTATTGACAAATAACTCATCAAATTTGACCGACCTACATCCGTTTCAGTTCATCCCGGATGGCTACGCGTCCCACCTGTCCCAGCTGGAGTACAGCCAGAGGTCCCGCCCGGCCAAGTCCGCCAGCAGCCGCATGGTCCTCCGCAAGGGCAGCTTCGCTCTGGGCGCGGCCGGAGGTGACTTCCTCCGCAAGCGCAACCACATCTTTCGCACCATCTCCTCGAAGCAGCCGGGGGGGTCGGGGTCCAACTCGCCGAGCCAGCCGGGCCGGACTGAGCGCACCCTGAGCCAGTGTGAAATGGAGCGGGACCGAGGGATCGCCGCCGCCACCCAGAGGAGTATGAGCATAGCTGCTGGGTGCTGGGGTCGCACCGGGAGCACCAAGGAGGGCAGTGGAGGGTTACTCGGCCCCAAGTAAGGTTGAAAAAATAAAAGGTGTTAAAGGACCCGGTCTGAGCCACCATGATCTCTGGACTGGACACAAATAAGGACAGAGGACATGGATGGAGGCGTTTCTAGAGACAAAGCATGAATAACACTTTGATTGTTTGGGATTAGGAAGAAAGGATCTGTCCAGGAGGAGTGGACTAACCAGGCCAAGTGGGATCCAGAGAACAAAAACAGTTCAGTAGCATGACTCGTTTACAGTAATACTTTTATAGGATTCATCCCTATTTAAAGAAAAAAAAAAACTGAAAAAAAAAGTCAAGGAAAGGATTAAATGAAATATTGTAAGCCTTAAACTCATCTCGTGTAACGGGACGCCCACTCAATTTCCAAACATTCACACTCATGAGCTCAGGACAAACTGCAGAGCCAGACTCATCTCTTCAGACATCCATCCCGTTTGGCAGCCGGCGACTTTCACTTTCTTTACCGCTGTCGGCACGCGACGGTCAACCCAGCAACGACTGGCAATAAGTATTAAAAACGAGAAAACAAAGAGAGGTCGTACAGAGCAGAGTCAGTTCATCCAAGAACATGTCTCTAGTCTGAGCGGATAGTTATGGTTTTATTTGTCCGGAAAGACAAATTACATTCACTATAAACGGGTGAACAACTATTGGTGAGATTGCTGTTAAAATCTATAGAGATATTCATGGTTCCCAGAGGATAAACCCTTCAGACTACAATCTCCTGTAATTCCTTTAGAACAATCAGTACTTATTGCGGAGCCCACCACTGCGATGGAAAGTAAAATATCTAAAGAATTTTTGGTTAAACTGCAAAATTTTGTAGATATTCGTGGTTCCAGGAGGATAAGCCCTTCACACAATGCTAACCTCTACTGTGGATCATCCAGTGTAATCTGTATCTATCAGCGCTTTGATGAGCGGCTAAATATCTCAACAACTATAGGCCAGACTGCTGTTAAATTTTGTAGAGATATTCATGGTTCCCAGAGGATAAACCCTTTAGACTATGAATAAATCTGTAAATCCTTTAGAACAATCAGTACTTATTGCGGAGCCCACCACTGCGATGGAAAGTAAAATATCTAAAGAACTTTTGGTTAAACTGCAAAATTTTGTAGATATTCGTAGTTCCAGGAGGATGAGCCCTTCACACTATGCTAACCGTATCTATCAGTATCTATCAGCGCTTTGATGAAAGGTTAAATATCTCAACAACTATAGGCCAGACTGCTGTTACGTTTTGTAGACATATTCATGGTTCCCAGAGGCTCAGCCCTCCATACTCCTTTAGTTCAGCCATTATGTTGAATTTTGAACTGGTTTTCTAGATTGCAAAAGAAATGAAAATATGTTCTTTGGATGAACTGATCCTTCAAAACTGAATCTGTAGTATCCAGAACAAACGGAGCAAGGGCAACTGTTGGGTTTCTTGAAGACGTTTCATCCAAGTCTTCAGTTCTGAATGACTCAGGGAGGAAGATCTGTGGCTGGTTGTGGCTGAGCTGAAACTCACATGACTAGAGTCCGTTAACAAGCAGATACTCACCTGTAGTTTGAAGAAACTGGTTTGAACGCGTTTTCCTTTCCCCAGTGAATGGTACTTTGACGAGACTCCAGACAGTTTGAGAAACCCAACAACTTCCCTTTGTTTTCAGCTTTGTTTTTTTGGATATACCATGACCTGGACGACTGAGAACCTCCACAGACATATAGTACCTTCTTGTCTTAGTCACAGAACAATCTTGTTAATCACGTTTTTGTTTTTTCTTGCACCTCCAGTTTTCATCCCACCCTGTGTGAGACTCTGTAGTATTTTCCCTTTCAGTGTGGCCTCTGGGCCATCCAAGGCCTTAATATCCCACGAGACACTTGACTCCGCAGAGGGAGAAAAAGGAAGCAGAAAAACAGGGCATGCAGCAACAGACTCTGTACAGTCCACAGCAACAATCCCTTTATATATTCATCTGCTTGCAATACCTCTGATCTACCTGCTGGTGGCGTTCTGTTTCCCCACATGTGCTGCTGCTCGGAGACACTGGTATGGTGTCCCCCGACTTTTTGCTCTTTTAGCTCGTAGGTTGTAAAAGGATTGTTTCTGCTGAGGAGCCAGTTTTATTTGAGACTGATGGAGGAAGGACGGAGGCAGGACTTCCACTGGGTCTCAGTGTTTGTACCAAATGGACCGAAGAATGAAAGAGAAGCGATGCAGCTCGAATGTTGGAAAGACTGGATTGATACCGGCAATCCAGTCAATGTGAAGGCACGAGAAAATTTCTGGGTGTCTTTTCATGATTTTGCTGCTTCTGTGCACTGGACTGTATATTTTCATACTAAGGGGACGTAGAAGTTGAAGATGAAGATGAAGACGGAGCCACCTCACATCTCTGATCCAAAAACACAAAGCGCACATCAGATTTTTTTATCGCAGAGAACGCTTTAAAGGAAACGTCTGCTGTTTTTTCAAAGGTTATCTGATAACAACTGTCAGGTGTCCACGTGAACACTGAAACTGGTTTAGCTTAATCTATCTGAAGAGATCCCTTCCTAATTCATTCAATCAAATACATTTGCAGTCATGAAAAACATTAAATAGGCTTTTAAACTTAATTGCAATTGTTTAATTTGAAGCTTTCAGATCATTTTGATGCATGTAAATTTTGTTTCAGTTGGAATAAAGAGGTTTGAGGTGGTGAACGTTGTTAGGTTGCACCAGAAAAGTCAAATTAAAAAAGTACTTATTGGCTCACTTGCTGTTTCTGAAACTGGATACCAGACTCAATTATCTTTTCCACTGCACATGTCCTCTTAGATCGTATAAAGTTACATAAAACATATTCGTCTTTTAACAATTAACTCTTTCATTGCTTACACTGAGGATATGAACGTGAGGAATGATTACAACAAGCCAAAGCCGTTTCAGTGTCAAACGTTGAGAATCTGACTTTGTTTTAAACCTGAGACTTAAAACCTGACTTTTCCTTTAAAGGCATTTAGCGTCAGGTTGCGTGGAGCGGACGCGCCGCTAGTTCGCTTCGTTCCATCTATGCCGTCCTTTCAACGCCCAGCTTCCACAAGACAACACAACAGCCACCACGAATAAGCCAAAACCATTCTCTAATACTGTAGTCGATCAACTGTGTAACCTCATTGTTTATTTTTTGCACTAGTTTACGGCGGGTAAAATGCTGTAGTAACCATTTCATGTTGCTACGTTTAAAATGCCTCTGTGGTGCAGGATCTGAAAATAATGTTGAGTATTAATGTGCCAAACAGAAAACGGAGAAGAAGATATTTAAACCAGGGGTTTTCAAAGTCTGGGCTGGATCACCTCCCACCAACAAACTACTATTTTTGATCTATACAGAGTCAAGTCAGGGAGCTAGCTAGCTAACTAGCTAACTAGACAGTATTTAAAAATGTGTGTAAATATCTGAATAAAATAAAATTAAAAATCCAGTAAGTCAAAATTCAACACAAAACTGTTTAAAACCTTTTTTTCTTGTGGTGACTTTCTTTAGTTTCTCTAGCAGGCGGCCATTTTTGTTTTGGTGGCACCAGTTGGGAAACGAGTCTTCTTAACATTCAAGAGACTGAATTTTTTAACCAGACATTTAGAAGTATATCTAAAAGTATATCCAGCACAACAGTTACCCATTTACCCAGTAATTTTGGTTTGGACTAGCTAGCTTAGCATAAAGACTTGACATAAACTGCTAGCTTGTCGTTGTCAATCCAACAAAATCCATTTAATCCACAAAGCGGTAAAACTCATAAATTGACACGTCCGGTCAGTTAATTCAATACAAAATATTGTAGTTTGGTTAGCTTAGCTTAGTTAGCTTATCTGTCCAAATGTTACAAAATATACCTTTTGGTTTAAGGAAATATCGTGCGTAGAGAAAAGCAGCTAGCATTTCGGCTTAAATGCATGCTAGCACACAAAGAGCACAAACAAGCTAAGCTACAACAAAGCTAGACTAGAACAGCTTCTATTTTAGCATAATTTCCATATCAAATGTGGCCGAATTAGCCGCACGTAGTTCCTGTTGTGGTGTTCTCATAAATGAATAAATAACAATCCCTGGATTTTACTGAGACTGAAGAAAACTTAAAAATGTGATTTTCTTGGGCAAGTTCTGCCCTGATAATGAGCTTATGTTCACCCCTTACTTCTAAGCAGGTGGTGGAGGTCCCCACAGTTTGAAAACCCCTGATTTAGACTGTACCTAACCTCTTATTTGGGTAAATATGGTATGCACTGACTGTTTTTTAATTTGGTTTGGTTGATGCAGTGTTGACCATGTCTGAGAAGAGGCTTAAAGAGGAAAATGTTGTGGTTTGAGAGGATTCCTGAACAATAAGCTGTTTAGTTTGAAAGACGTCCTTGCAGGTTTTTGGAAACACGTTGTTCCCCTTCGGCCATTTGGCTGCTGCGTTGAATGTCCACCCATCTGGACTCTCCTGAGACTGTTCTGGAGCCGTGGGTGTGTCCGTGTACATACTGTAAAGATGTATAATGTAGGACTTATATACGGTCGAGAGTTATTTATTTACGTAAGGATCATGACGTTACTCTGGAAATTTCAGGTGAAATATATTTGAAATATGTAGCATTTTATTTGGCGGTCATCGAGGCTACGGACCAACACAGGAAGCCGTTTTTATTTTTGTTTTTAACCAGTGCAATATTATTACCGTTCCAGCCACAGCAGGGAACACAATCAACCACAACACAAGCGACACAGTCTGAAACCATTCACCACCTCGTGAAATCTATTTGTATCGGAGCTGAAATCCACTGTCTCAGCATTTTATAGGACTTACTGTACCTATTTTTCAAATGGGAGTATTTTACAAAACCTTTGAAATATAACTTTTCAGTCAGCAGCGGGTGCATGGAAACCCCATAACAACGAAGAACCTATTTAACAAGCTGTTGCATGTCGTCTAATTAGACTGGAACTACTTAACCTTCATGCTTAACAATAATCAGCCAGCTATGTTGTCCAATATGTCCTCACTGTTTAAAGACGTATGTTAAAAGGATAAATAATCTGCATCTTATATTTGAGATTATTGCAATTATTGCCACCTTTGCATAAACACTTTTAGAGACCTACACCTTCAGCTTAGTGTTAAACAACTCGTATTCATTTGTGGTGCCATTTTCTTATAATGCAGCCATTATAGAGGGTTTATAATTTGGATTTCCTAATAACTACTTTTACATTTAATTACATTTTGGACCATAATTGAGATGGGGCAATGCAACAGCCAGCAGCTAAGCTAATTGTTGGTTAGCTTAGCTTTAGGGCTTACGTGAGTCGAAGAAAACATCACATTTTTACAGAATTTGTGACAGTTACCAAAGATAAGAAACAGTCATAAAATCAATATGGTTACACCTAGCTTAGCATAGAGACAGAAAACAATTAGCTGCAAAATGTGACAAAATCTATCTATTCAATATGCCAAAACTTACAAACTATCTGTTATTTATGTATAAAAGAAAAACATAAAGTTTGGCAATTTGGTTACAACTATTTTACCATAAAGATTTATCAAACTTGTTTCTATCCAAAAGCAACAAAATCCACTCATTCAAAGTGGTACATCTCACAAGCTTGTCAGTTAATTTCTTACAGGATAAAGTAATTAGCTTAGCTTAGCATAAAGACTGGAAACGGTTAGCTAATCTGTCCAAATGCAACAAAACTACCCATTTAAAAGGCAAAATCTCCCACATCAGCACATCCGTTAGTTCCATACAAATGAAATTATGACTAGCTTAGCACAGAATGTTAGCATAAACAGCTAGCTTGTCTCTATCCAACAGCAACAAAATCAGCCAGTTTAAAGTGCTAAAACAAACAAATTGATGCAACCCATAGGTAACCGTATACAAAACAAAGTGATTAGCTTAGCTTAGCATAAAGACTAGATTAGCTAGTCTGTCCCAAATGGAACACATATCTGCTTTTATTAATATCTAGGCTGTAAATTAATTAATTTTTAATTGGTTTCTTATCAGAAAATTGTTCCCACATTTTTATTCTATAATTTCTCCATAACTTCAAACTGAACCACATTATTCTGAGTGTTCAGCTGTAGGTTCAGTCATGTTTTCAACATATGTGGGTCAGATGTTACAGTGTGAAAATACACAACATGGTGGCAACAATTGATATAGATTTTGAATATATGCAGTGACTGAGATTAGACTGAGATATTTAGTAAGACTTTATTTTAACTTCCTCTATTCAAGCAGTGTATAAACACACTAAAATGTAGTTGTAGGCAATTATAAGCACCTTTATTAACTTTGAACTGCTCCTACGTCTTGGTTTGACTTCCAGATTTTCTCATTTTAGTTGACACTTTTATCAGTAGATGCACAATAATCGTCCTTATATCTGCTTACAGCTACATTGGTGTCATTAAATGTTCATAAACTGCTGTAACAAAGAGTGGAATAAAACAGTATTTCTTGTCTTAGCTGCTGTATACAGGTGATCACTTTGGTTTCGAGGGAGGACACAGGCGACCACTGATCACGACAGTATCGGGGTCGCTGTTAGTTTTCTGACTGGTTTCGAGTCACATGTTCAGTAGATACTGATGTCTCCTAGTTCATCGGTTCAGGCGCTCTCAACATTGTCTGTACTGTGGAATAAATACATTTAGATGGTCCCTCAGACTGTGTTTGTGTTTATTTATTTACCTTACCTGAAATATCTATAATTATTACAAGGATTGGAAACAAACGCTTGGTTACCATTAGCTTAGCGTACAGAGCTAGCATAAGCAGCTAGCATGTCTTTATCTATCGTCTTGTGACTTAATTTTGTACAAAATAAAGTAGTTTAGTTAGCTTAGCTTAGCATAAAGGTTCAAAGCTGCAAGTCTTGGTGCCTGGCAACAGGTCCAAGAGACAACCTAGCATGTAACCTACCAGTAAAACTTATTTCCCATTTAAAATGTTAAAACTGACAAATTGACGCATCAGTCAGTTGTATACGAACCAAAAAATGCATAAAAAAACAATTCGGTTACAACTAGCTTAGCATAAAAACTTAGGCTAGCTTGTTCCTGTCCAAATGCAGCAAAATCTAAAGAAGGTGCTTAGCTTAGCATAAAAACTTAAACAGCTAGCCTTTTTCATGGGTTATGTCTTTGATTTGAGACATGAAAACTAGCTGCATGCCTCAAATTTTCTGCATAATTTAACTTACAAAGTTGTTAATACCACAAGAGTTAGGCCTTCATGTAACATTTTCTAGAAGCCAATCACATTAGCTTGTCATGGCCAAACTTTGATCTTATCAGAATATGTGTCTGGCTACGAGGGCACTGTTCATATCGACCCATTTTAATGCAGCTAAAACCCATCTTGACACTTGGGGAATCCTGGTAATTTTCAAAAATGTATAAAAGAAAAGTGATCACTAGCTCTTTCTATCCTAGAGTTTAAATTAAAAACACAAACAGGAAACAGAAGTAGCCTTTATTTATTTTGGCAAATGAAAAAATCTGCAAACATTTTTCTGGAGCACTCTTGATTCTAGTGCAACTTTTAGCTCAATTTAATGTCACACGAGGTGAGTTTCAGGCTTCGTCCCAGTCAAACCGGTATTACATACAGTATCAACACAAACACACAGTGGCTCATTTTACACACAAGCTCGATGCGCTCTGTCCGAACCCAGAGCTGAAAAATCCTCCGCAAATTTTGCACCAAAATGGCAACAGCTGTTTATAAAATTGGCCAAAGTGAGGACAAGCTTTGATTGATTCTATAAAAATTTTCTTTTTTCTTTTTTTATTTATTTTTTTAATGAAGCACTTGTGACATGGCACACGAACAGAAACCTCATAGATACACTTCACAGGGGGGTGGAAGAGCGACGGTGGTCTGCTCTTTGGTTTTACTGATGGATGATGGGAAGCAGCCTGTACAGCAGAGACGGGGGGGGGACCCACGGTTAAGTCATCAAACAACAGCCGAGTTCAATCAGCAGCGACCTCCTCGTGACAGGACGTCAGCTCTCTGAGGACAAGTCGACGTTACAGTGAAGTATTTCCTTTTTTTTAATGCGTCTATAGCGCTCGAGGCCTCTTCGGGGTTATTTGTTTGCTAGCTTGCTCCTCTTCCTGGAGAGTGCAACGGAAAGACTTGACTTTATCTGAAAGAGGACAGAATAAATATGTGTTAAAGTGACAAACATGAAGACAACATGTGACACTTGATGTAAGAGGAAGACTCGTCACCCTGCAGAGTTGCATGCATGCACAATAGTCACATGAAGGAAATATCAGTATTTTTCTGTATTTTATAACGTGCACAATGATGGAATTTATTGATGTTTGTGCACATTGTTTCCTGTAAGAGGGAATCAGTAGTATTTTGTTGCCAGATTCCCTTTAAAGAAGTAAAAAAAAAACGCTTTGGTTGCTACGTTGGTTGTTACCGACACTGGGAGGAATCTATCTCTGAAGTCTTACCCGTCCATAGAGACCGGGGTCGTGCATCAGGAGCTGATTCCTGATTATTTTTGGATATATATTTTAAGGCAAACTTAAGCTTCCACACACCCCAGGGCTTTAGATATTAAGGGCCCGTCCACACTGAGACACTTTTTGGTTTAAACGCAGATGTTCTGCATCGTTTTGACCGATCGTCCACATGAATCCTGTAAACACATTGAACTAAAAAGCAAAAATTCGAAAACGCAGCTCTTGCGTTTTTGTGTCGACGGGGAAAACGGCGAGAAAAGCAACCAATGATGTCATCTCCACCATGGCCACACCCCTGGAGCAGCCTTCCTCCTCTTATAACCCGTGAGACGTCTCCTAACAACATCAACAACAATGGTGGACTACATGCTCGTGTTCCTGCTGGAGAAGATATTGAGCCTATTATGGTGACTAGGGCTAAATATCATTTCTCCTTGAGTTTGGTTTCTTCTAAAGCCGATTTGTAAACAGCGCTCAAGCTTTATGCGCATGCTCCACCTCTTCCTCTCCGTTTTTTGGTGAATTTCTGAAACTGAAACAGCGCCACCTATAGGCCTGGAATATGAAGTAGCGTTTTGTTGAGACGGATCCGTGTGGACGCAGATATTCTTGAAACGATGGCAGGTAAAACGGAGGAGGGGGAAAAGAACGTTTAGGTACGCGAGGACGAGGCCTGAGAGGAACGTGTCTTCAACATTTTGTGACGGGATGAAAAGATCTCTACCTCTCAGCTCGGTGAGAATGTCGATCTTCTGGTCCAGGATTTGTTCTAGTTGAGTTGCATATGATTCGACATCGTAGTCCACCTCCTCCGTCATTTCCAGAAGAACCTTCTCGTCTTCCAGCCAACGGATGGACTCCTGCAGAGATCAATCTGTGGTTCAGCATCTTCTTTAAAACGAAAAGGTAAAAAGCTACAGCAGCTACAGATCTGGTTATATTAAGTAACTGTTTTTTATTTAGTTAGTTTATTTCACATGATTGACTAAAAGACAACATCAAGTTAGCTCTTGTGCTAGCTTCTGATTAAGTTGGCTGCTAATTAGCATAAGCTAAGTGCACGTCCTAGTAATCAGGTAAACGACTCTGTAATAAAGTTATCCTTCTTATTCTTCCACTTTTTAAACTAGCTGTACCTGGAACACGGCTCTATGATCCTCCAGAACCTGCTCCTCCATCTCCACCAGCTGAGAGACGGCTTCATGGAAGCTGAAGAGCTGTGGGGAAACTTCTTCCTCCTGAAACAAAAACAAACGCTCCGGTAATGAACTGAAACTCCCCGATGACACTTTCCGCCAAGAGCGTGTAAATAACCGACGTTTGAACCTATCAGAGTAGAGTCTCATCTGCATGTAAAGCATTTATCTTAACACCAAATGTTCGCGAGTGAAACAAGCAGAACATACAATATTTTTTTGTGAAGGAGCCTGATTCATTTTATTCTCAGTGACCTGTAATTACCACCTGTGGCCACAGATGTCGCTGTTTCTGACTCGTCTCTTTAAATAGACAGAGCGTGCGTTGGCCTTACGTTCTGCTCACACAGCAGCTTCAGATCGTCTCTCTGTGGAGAGCTGCCGACTCCCCACTGAGCCTCCAGCACCTCCAGCTGGGTGACGTGTCCTCCCTGATGGCTCTCCATCAACACTGCGGGGTCCACGTCGAGCTCCTTCACCCTGACGACAACACACCGTAAACCATCAATGCAACGACGGCAGCTACGGTTGCTTACAGTGTCTGCATGCAGAAATAAATACCGTGCAAGATTTAAGAAGCAAAAATGGAGATGGTGATGAAGACGAGCGTCATGCAGGATGTAGGAACTCAAACCTGGAAGAAATAACAGCAGGGCGACGAATGATTGATGGAGGAAACTAAAAAATGAGATGTGTCATGATGGTGATACTGAACAGAGCCCTACTATGACAAAATGAAACGTATTCAGGGTTTTTGTCAACGAATCCCATGAAAAGAACAGAGTTATTGTTATTTATAGGTGATTATTCTGTTATGTTACGGCCGTGAAATCAAATTGTGCTGGATGGAGTTCAATGAATGTGGGTTATTGATTGTTTTAGGCAACAATGGAGCAACGTGGCAACAGAAGAATAAGAACCTTGTTGATCTTTTTATGAGATTTGTTGACGAAAACGATCAAATGTAGATTATTAGCAGTGTTGTTGTTAATCTGAGTGATTTGTGGACAGGAAGCAACAACATAGGTTTGTTAACGGGTAAAACCAGGCAGACACTGTAAACGGTTGGATCCGGTTTTAAACCTGAAATCGTCTCGGATAGATTTAGACAGAGGTTGAGTATTTTAGGAAGCACTCGGTGCAGACGTTGGAAAGCAAGCGGAATCTAAAGTGCTGTCGTAGCAGATGCTACCCTGCTGTGCGTCTACAGCGTCTGCCTGGCCTGGCTACACGTGTCGGGTGTCAAACGTCACACGGCTGGCGACGCTTCGTACTCGTAAGTCGGGGAGAGGTCGGAGCGACTTCCTCCGCTTCCGCTCTGGGAGAAGGGAATGTCTGACGGACTGATCCCGAACTCCTTCACCCTGAGGAGCAGTCAGATGGAAATAAAAGGCAGAGATGTTAAGACAGAAACCAAACAGTCTGGAGCTGTATCGTGTCTCTGGGGTCACGGGGTCACGTGACCTTTAACCCGTCTCCTACCTGTTGGCGTATCTCAGCGTGTTCAGGGTGTTTTCACAAGACGCCATCCCAGGAGAGACGGTCGCAATCTGTGGAGGGAAACATCCCAGAGTTAGTTACAGCCTGAGACTCCAACCACACCTATCAGCCATAACATTATAACCGCTGACGAGTGAAGTGAACAGCTCTCGTTATCTGGTTCTCACGGCTCCTGACGCTGGGTGGAGACGTAGCAGGCAACAAGATGAACATTTATCCTCATTACTGACGTCAGAAGAAGGAAATGAGACTTTGACTAAAAAAAGGAACAAACTGTGACGTCTAGACAGAACATCTGCAGCTCTTGATCCTGGTCTACAGTGGTCCAAGGAAGGAGGAGAACCAGAGACAGGCTCATGGACCAAGGACGTGGAGGAGGAGGCAGACGAAGTGTAGGGAGAAAAGGAGGAGGTGGAGGAGAAAGAAGAGGATGAGGAGGAAAACATGTAGAAGAAGAAGAAGGAAGTGGAAAAACAGGAGGGGGAGGAGGTAGTTTTAATGTTGTGGCTGTTTCCTCACCATGCACGTTCTGGAGTTCTCTCCTATGAACGAGTCCCTCAGCACTTGCGTCAGCTTGCTCGCTCTGAACGGAGTGTGGGGTTTGTTCCTGCCCAGGGCTCGGATACACTCCTGCAGAAAAACCACAGAGACACGATGAGCGGTCGGATTCAAGCGTCGAGAGAAGACGCCGAAGCCGAGGACGTCTGAGGACCTTGAGCGCCAGGAGGCTCTTGTTGATCTCGGCTCCTTCGAGACGAGTCTGCCGGTCGGCGCTGGACGTGTCCGCCCCCCTCTCGTTCCCCGCCAGGTCGATGAGGGAAAACTTCCCGTGCATCTTCCCCCGCCGGCGCAGGATGATCTGGAACACGGCGTGGCTCCGAGAGGAGTGAGCGTTCGCCGACGTCTGGCCGGACGTCCTGGATGAGGAGACAAATCAGAGTCACTTCTTCTCCTCTTTGTCGGCGCGTGATTTGAACGGCGCCGTCTTTACCTGCAGCTGTTTCCCACTTCGATGAGTTTGAGGACGTCCTCCGTGCATTTCACCTCCCTCTCCTGCAGCCCCACCACCTGCACCTGCTGCTTCCCGTCCTCCAGGACTCGTAGCTTGGCTTTACGGTTCAGCAGGTCAAACACCTTTGAAATGTAAACTCAGATTTTATGCAGCTTGCATCGATGAGGTGGTCCCGATCAAGATATCG
This sequence comes from Planiliza haematocheilus, assembly GCA_005024645.1. Classification (NCBI taxonomy): domain Eukaryota; kingdom Metazoa; phylum Chordata; class Actinopteri; order Mugiliformes; family Mugilidae; genus Planiliza; species Planiliza haematocheilus. Next base: position 26,538 of record SRSE01000476.1, read on the forward strand.
ATGTTTTAATATCAGCCGATCCAGGTCGTTCTCCTTGACGCTGTCTCCAGGAAACTTTTCTCTTCTTTTAAACACAGTTTAAACACAAAGCTCAATCTAAAAACTTTAAATAAATGTCTGGATCGGCCTCGATATCGATTGGGACATCCCTACATATCTTTAATTATACTTTTTTAGAAAAGTAGAAAAACAACAAACCCATCAGTGCTAAACAAAGTGAAATATGTTAAATATAAATCATGAAGTTTATTGTGTTTTAAGACGCTTACCTTTCCGCTGTAAATCTCAAAAAACGTGGCAAAAACTTGCAGATCCAGCTTCTTATAGTTTGGTTTCTTTAGCATGAGGAAAACGTCTCTGGCTGCAGGAAGACAAAAAACAAAACAAGTCAGACTCAAACTCTACGTTCCAGCAGCGAAGATGATGGCAGTAAAGGATAAATCTAACCAGACAGTGCATAGATCCCCTTAGAGCAGTCCTGGTTCTTTCCCGAAAAGTCGCCTCCCATCGTCTACAAGGACAAGAAACAAGTCATGAAATCACACGTGCGCCGATAAGAGAACGTCGTCATGTTGAAGTCGGAGCACTCACGTGTGTTTTTCCACTTCCTGTTTGTCCGTACGCGAAGCAGGTCGCCATACCTCTCTCGAAAATGGTCTCGACCAGCGGCTGAGCGGTGAACCTGCAGCAGAGGAGCGTTAGCCGGCGGCGGGATTTTAGTTTGAAGCGAGTGAGTTGAAGTTTGCTTTTAAAACCAGAAACAAAATCTGGAAAAACAGCTGTTTTTTTATTTTAATTTTATTTTAGAGTCTAAAACCAAACTACAAATACTAAAAAGTACACTGAGCCCGCAGTCTTGCATAAATGACAGTGTCGTCTGCATAGAAACACACATCAAGGATCTGTTTTGAATGTAAACAGTAAAGGAGCCAACACAGATCCTTGTGGTACTCCTTTTTTCATCAAATTGGGGTTTTATTTTGACCATCAGTAAAAATTGCTCATGTTTTGTCCAAAAAATGTGGATGAAATCATCTAGGACACTTAACATTCAGGAAGTGATGTAGTTTGGGGGTTGTGTCTTGTTGAAAAGTAAGTTTTTTACTTTTTAAACTGATATATATATATAGTATTTTTTATTTTAGAGTCTAAAACCAAACTACAATTACTAAAAAGTACACTGAGCTCAGAATGTGGCATAAAAGACAGCGTCGTCTGCAAAGAAACACACATCAATGATCTGTTTTGAGTGTAAACAGTAAAGGAGCCAATACAGATCCTTGTGGTACTCCCTTTTTCATCAAAATGCGGGCTTATTTTGATTGTTAGTAAAAATCGCACATGCTGTGTCAGACAAATGTGGATGAAATCACCTCGGACACAGTGCAACATTCGGGAGTTGAGATGGTTTGAGTGTCGGTACCTTGCTGAACAATAAGTTGAGCTGCTTGTTTGCTTTTTAAACTGACGGACCGATGAGCGTCGTACCTGTAAACCATCTCGTTGGTGGAGTTCTCGTCGAAAGCGTAGTCGAAGCGGAAGGTCTGGTTCTCCAGGTAGCGCGTCAGGTCGACCTTCTGCTTGGGCTCGTGGACCATCACCACGTCCTTACTGGGGATGGTGATCACGTCCAGGTCCTTGGTTGAGATCTCTGAAGACACAAAGACATTTTTATCCGTGTTTTTTCTTTTTCTGTTTGTCTTCATGCGTCTGAACAAACTCTCACCTTTCTTGTTGAGAGGCCGAGCGCGAACGCACACACAGATCCTATGCTCCTCGATCTGAAACAAGAGTTCAGATTAATGTGAGTTCTTTTACTTCCTGGTTACATCAGCAGTGGTTCAGACAGGAAGTTAAAATTAAGACAAAATCCTTTCTTTACCTCCTCCAGTCTTCCTCCTCTTCCGTCGTCTTTGCTTCTTTACCTCCTCTTTTTCTCCTGTTCATTCCTTACTCTTTCTCTTCTTCTCTGCCTCATGAGTTCATCTTTCCTCCTTATCTATCACCTCCTCTTCTTCTCTTTTTTCTACCCCATCCTTTCTTTACCTCTTCCCGTCCTCTCGTCCTCTCCTTATCCATCTTTACATCCTCCTCTTTCCTCCTCTTCCTTTCCTCATCCTCTTCTCTACCTCTTCTTTTCTCCTCTTATCTTCTCGTCCTGGACTTCCCTCACTTTCCTCTTTCCGTCCTCCCCCCTCCTCTCCTTCTCCTCTCTCTTCCCTCCTTCTTTCCCTTTATCTCCTCTCCTTTAATCTCTCAGACTCACCAGGTCGTTGGTGGCTAAAGGCCTGTAGTCCAGACTGGCTCTGAAGTCTCTGATCATACACATGATCTCATAGTTTGGTAAATTAACGTCCACCTCCTGAGCAAACGGAAAGAAAAACAAAACATCTTAAATTCTCTGTAATTAGAAACTTGAATAATTAAATATAATACAGTATGAAGTGTGTTCGTGTCCTCACCTGTGCCCTCTTCTCTCGGAGCTCCTGCTGCTGCAGACGCCTCTTCTCTCGTTTCTCCTGCAGCTTCTCCACCTCCTTCACACAGTTGGATTTCCTCCGGGCTGCAAGAGGAAAGGAGCACAAAAGGATTTAAAGGTACGACCGGAGTCTGCTCTGGATCAGTAAAGACTCATTTACTGATCTCCATAAAAACATAACGAGACTGAAGCAGTAGCAGCATTTCTTATTTAACGTATCTGGTGCTAATAATTTAGTTTTAGGAAAAGAGTGAACTTATTAAAATCAGTTCTCTGCTTCTGCCTCATTGACCTCAGTCCTCATTTATCCTGCAGTGTTACGGTAAGAAGAGTCAAATTCATTTCCACATTTATGCAAATTACAGCAGCGGCAGAAGAAACACTAAGACAAGCGCTGCAGTACGAAGCCAGAGGCGCTGAAAGAGCCTTTCAAACGCACACAGCTGTGTTGGCAGCGTGACGTCAGAGCGTCGCCAGAAAACAACAGCAGCAGCAGCTAAAACAGAGAGAAGCTGTGAGTGAGCGGGTTACCGTTCTGCTGCTGCAGCAGCGTCTGGTTCAGGGTCGACTGGGGAGCGATGGCGGGCGGAGGAGGCTCTGCGGCTTGGCTGTGCTGGCTGGGACGAGCCCGGGTGGTTCCCACTGCTGCAGCTGAGGATGGGCCACGCAGTCATTACAATCAGAATTCATTTCTTCTGAGCCATAATCACTTAAGAACTTAACATGTCCATGAATTTGAAGCCACTAAATAATAATCCGTCAATATGAGACACTTTAAAAGGATTTTACTGGGAAGGAAAGGAGTTACCTGACATTCAGTAGGTTTAACTCAAACGTACCTCTATTCTCCCGTGGAGCATTCTCAGGTTTGGGTATCGCTGTAATCCGTCGAGTCTGAAACACGATCAGTTAAATGTGTGAATATAAGCTGACAGAGCTGCAAGAAAAGTTGTAAATACAAGAATCAGGGCCGAAATGATTGATAGATAAATAAATTAGGAGACGATTAATCATTTTTAGGCATTTTTCAGCTCCTGAAACGCACATATTTGTTATTTTCCTGTTTCTTGTCATTATAATCTGTTATTTTTACAAAATCTAATCTGCAGATGAATTAAAAATGAAAACAGTTTCATATCTTGACCCATAATTCTTGATTCTTTACACTTCTAAATGAATTTGCCAGTGTAAAGCTGCAGATCATACGTGAACTGACGGATGTAAAGTTCAACAAACACAGAATACTCTCTCTAAACTATGAGCGACCTTGGGGACTTTGCTGGTTTTGGCGACGCTGGACGGAGGAAGAGGAGCCTCGGGACTCTGTGGTATCTCCTCATCGGGGGCCACGTCTGGATTCAGAGCGAAGATGCTCTCCAGGTCGATCTGAGGCAGAAACAAAGATAACGTCAGTACAACCTTTACTCACGCATTTAATCTCAGCTAACAGACGTCAGCAGTGATTCAAACTCAGGTTATTCTCTGTAGCACGTGGACTGATTCATGGCATGAACAATAAGATAAACATGCTGGGACCAAATAACACCATCATGATGAATGTTCTGGATAAATTTGAATTATTTCAGCCAGGTGTACTTAGCCAGGCATTAACTGTCTATAAATGTTTAAATGATGACGCTTTAATGTCTCTTGTTGTTCTTTATGTTGAATTGTGTAAAGTAGTGACAGTTCAGGGTTACCCACAGGTTGTAGATTTAAATGTGAGAAGCTTCAGACAGCATCTTCCTCCTTGTTACAGTTCAGTTTGAACACTTTTATGAAACACTGAGGCAGTCAGATAAAAAGAAAAAGCTTTCTGGAGTCACATTTAAATGGAAGAAAAAGTGATTTAACTGTGTCTTAAGATTCAAACTGTTTTTCCAGAGATGGCAGACACCCGTAAGAGGATGTGTCCTCACACATCACAGAGAAACATCTGAGATAGCTCAACTAACAAGTCAAGAAACGTCTCCATCAATCTGACAACACACGAGCTGCAAATACAACACCAGCAGAAACAAAGTAGACAGGCCCAGAAAAGTGATGAACCTGTCTGGCTTCATGACCTTTGGAGTTGCTGACGTTTGCTTCTCGTCATTCTGAGATGATTAATCGTAAGCCTCGTGGTTTTTATTAGCTCACTAACTCAAATAATCTGATCCTGAACGTTTAAAAGAAGAGAAAAGTTTCCTGGAGACAGCTTCAAGGAGAAACATCTTCCAGAGAGGGTTAGGGAGTTTATGGCAGCGTTGATGAGCAGAGAGAACACAAGGTACCAGCTACCCTCTCCACACTACATTAACTTTGACTGGAAGATTTATTGGACTGAATCCAGTCCACTCTAGGAGAAGACAAGGAAGACAAGGACAGACTTTAGGAAGACACAGGAGACCAACTCTAGGAGAAGACAAGGAAGACAAGGACAGACTTTAGGAAGACACAGGAGACCAACTCTAGGAGAAGAGAAGAATATTGAATATTAAATGATTGTGATTAGATTTCATTCCAGTTTCCGTCGTTTGTCTCTAATGAGGAATAAAAATAAATAAATAAATTCCTCTAAGTCTCTGTGGATGATTGATCAGCAGCTACAGAAGCATTTAGCTGCTGAACAAAGAGGTCACAAGGGTTCACGCACTTTTACAACTCACAACTATGAACAAATCATTCATTTTCTTAAATAAACAAGTGTAATATTTCCGTTTTATGTCTTTGACTGGCTTCTCTTTGTCCACTTTCAGGACTGGACGCTGAGGTTTTGTGTCATTTTGATGCTCTACCTCTTTCCCTTTGGTGTCCCCACTCTCGATCCACTCCACGGTCACGCTCTCGTTGTCCTCGTGCAGCGACGTGACCATGGCCTGGTGTATCCGTCCTGCAGGGAGGGTGCACACAGATGTTAGGCCTGCAGGACGCACATGCAGCTGGATCTGAGAGGCGTTAAACTCAAACACGTTAAAGGGAATTTGCAGTTTTTTCCACTAAAGTAAAGGATGATGAGGAGCTGATGGGTGTGGCTGATGAAGAGGTGATGATGAGGAGGACTTCCATGGCTTTCACTGGGGCAGGACAGTGTAAAGAGCTGCCTTTACTGGATGTTAACTGGATTCTTGGTGATGAATTTGCCGTTAAATCCACACGGAGCAGCTTCAAGAAGAGGCCGTGCTGAGTGTCTCTGAGACGGGCTGCAGTGAGAGGGGGAGAGGCCCGGAGCAGACACCCATCAGGCTGCTGGATGATGCAGTGCAGCCCCCCCTCTCCCCACCCATCCTTTACCGGAGGGATGTTTCAGTTATGAAGCAGAGGAGGGGAGGATGGAGAGGGAGGAAGGCAGGTGTCAGTGCTCAAAGCCGGGGTGCAGGTAGCCGGACCCGCCCGCCTCCCTTCCCTCCTTCCTGCCGGCAGCCCCGGCCATCACCCCGGCGTGTGTCTACATGACTGACAGACGACAGCATCGTCTCAGAAAACACCATTTACGATATTTAACATGTATTTTTAAACCTCTAACTGGTCATTTTCTTTTATTTTTTACGCTGCAGAGATGGTGTAGCATCCTGCTAGCTGGCTAACGGTGACGTTAGCTCCTCTCATCCCGGACCAGAGATGGAGAGAGCAGAGTCTCTATCTGTATCCGTGTGTTTCATCGCGGGGCTAGCTACGTACCGTCGCTCCGCTTTATCTCCACGTAAATGCCCACGAAGATCTTCCCGAAAATCCCGGCCATCGCTCCCGTGTGTGGCTTTTATCGAGCGGTCCGGTCCACGTTGATGTTCGCTGCGGAGGAGACTGAGGTCACTAACGGTCAGTCACAGCCAGGAGGGGAGCCGGTGCGCATGCGCGGCCCGCTGGCGTCTCCCTGTCACAGCTTCACCTTAAAATAAAAATCACCTGATTATTAAACCACAAAAATTAATCACTGCAAATTTTATTTTCTACTTTTACTCAATTTTAATAAATATCCAGTTTCGTTACTCGTCTATTTAACATTAAATTGCCTAATAATTCTTCAAAACCGTCCTTATGTTGTAGAAAATGAACACAGACAAATCAGTTAAGTCTCACAGACGAGAGTAAGAAACAATTCAACGATGACTGACTGATTTCAGCCTGATTTTCATGTCAATGCAGAGCCTCAGGCCCCAGAAAAGAAAACACCCTGTACTTACATCCCCACAACTAACTAGCTTGAATTTATAAATGTACCAGAGAGATAAAAATAACTAATAATATAACTAATAATATCTTAAAATCTAATTAAAAACCTACTGGGAGTCAGTAAAAAGAAGCTAAAACAGGTGTGATGTATAATCTTGGATAGACTGCAGTATTTAGTTAAGGATCTTTTTACTCAAATAAATTAAATAGATAAAAGAAAAATGCATAATTGAATGTAACTAAATACAACATAGAGACATAAATACATTCAGAGCATAAAGACAAGAGTATGTCTACGTCTCTAAAACATCAACATAAATTATGTGCGATGTAAAATAACCACCTGCATTGTTTTATTCACGATGTATGTTATTGACATTTCCTCAAATTTTGTGTTTTCTAATTGTCAGTATGGACGCTGTAATGAAGTTTTTATTTTGGTTATAATTAAAATGTTTTTATTCCGTTTTGGAATTATAATGAACTCTAATTTAACATTCTGTACTCATTTATTTCCACCCTGATATTATTTTATAGTTATATTTATGAACCCGGAGATATCTATATTTGTTTAATAAATATGCAAATACTGCAATTGTTTCTGTATATCTGTTATTCTGGTAAGTGCTAGTTAGTCTTCTTTTCATATTCTAACTGATTGGTCCTCTGTTTTTCTCCTTCCTGTGTGAGATCACATGTATGTATGTAAACATTTAATCAGTATAACAGAATAAAATGTGAGCTGCCCTTCAGTGAACACAGGATGGCAGCAGACGTCTGGAACAAGACCAGCAGATGCAACTAAGACACGGAGATGTGGGTCATCGAGTTCACTGAATTGTTGTGTATTTTACATCATTGACCATTATTTATTTACATTTAAATTTCCTGGGTAATTTTTAAGTTATTAAAAAAAAGAAGAATAGATAAACACTACAATTAAAATGTTAAAACTAATTTGCATTTTTTCAATTTTATTTTATAATTATACACTTAATTGAGTTGTCTGCATGTTAATAAAAATTAATAATTAAAAAAACATTCATGGCGTCCATGAATATCTATCACCAGACCATTGACTGTGTATACTAGCACCAGACACGATTGGATGATTCCTGCCGAAATGCACACTGGGAGTCGTAGTAAGCGTCTACTTCAACGATTTATCAAAGTTGTTAATGACTAAATTGATGCTAGTAGCCAGATAGTTAGGATATTTTAGCTATTTTTTTCTTTATCGTATTAATACGAAATTGATAGTTATAGATGAATCAATAGTCTAAGTAATTAACATACCGTTGCTAATTTACACTGCTTGTTAAAGAAAAGCAATAAGGGAAAAACCAAATAATTGTTCGCATCCACCCGCCGTTAGCGTGACACGTAACGTCACAGAATTTTAAGTTCAGTGATTGGATAGTTTCGGCCGGAATGCACAATGGGAGTCGTAGTTAACGGCTATTTCAACGTTTTTAAGGCCGTTTTTTAAGCCTTTATTTTTGTTTGACAAGTATAATTTAGTGTTCATTGTTGTAGTACATTTATCCAACTATCACTTAACATTAACTGTGGAGGGAAAAGCAGCGCCTAAAGTGTCTCCCCTCACTTCGCGAGGTGACCGTTACGGTTAGCTAACAGCCTCCACAAACAGTTTACCAACTATACGTTTACCACCGCCCGGCTTAGCTAGCCAGGCTAGCACGCCAAGTTACCAAAATCAAACACACCTGTGTTTGTATTATTCGGCTGACAGGTGCAGCTGGGTTTACCGTTAGCCAGCTAGCTTGGTTGGTGGCTGAGGAACTTCCAGCAGTTATTCATGAACTTCATCGCCTTCAGACACGTGAGTAAGACAACAAACTACTAACTCTGCCTTAACGTTTGTGTTGTAGCCATTGATTGTGTATGAAACAGGTTGTGGCTTCTGCTTTTGTCGAATTTAAAGATGCGTTCAAGGACCAACCGATAGAGGTGTTAACTTACTAAATAATAAATAAACCTAGACTAGTAAAAACCAATTAAATAATTTAATATGAGTACATTATGTTTTATTCAGTAATTTAAAACTGTAGGGTATTATCAAAACAATCATGCTGATGTATACGGAGCTGCATTTCCTTTATTTACCTTTTTGTTACTGGAGATTTTCTGATTCTAACAGCAAAGCTGTGAAATTATTGTGTATATGTAAGTTTTCAAGGTTCAGTTATAATCTGAACTTTGCCTTTAAAATAACTAATGTCAGGGTGAAGATCAAGAAGTAAAAAATAAGTTTCAGTAAGAGACAGAAAGAAGGAGAGAGATTTTACAGCTTGTTCCAAAATACGTATCATCTCCCCATGTCATGGTGCACTCAGCCTTCAGTTTGTTTATTTCTGCTTTCTTTTTGAATTTTTGGCCATTTTGGTACTGCATGGTGTGATACTACTGCCCTCCACAGGATAAAATAATTCACTATAACAGCACTTTAGATTCTGCTTGCTTTCCGCAGCGCTCCTGCTGCTTTAATCACGTCCTGATTTCGCCAAACTACACTTTTTTCCCAACTTTCTTTCTTCAACTTTATTGAATTTATGAGCGTCCATTTCGAGGGCTAAAACCAGCGTATTTAAATCAGACAAAAGTGTCACAGTAAAGTAGAACTCTGGAGTATTGCGACTCAGTCAAACATCTGTCAGCCTGGCACCGTGTCCCCCCTCGACACTCCACCCACCGCCCTCTCAAAGCCGGCCCTAAGCTGTTAGCTGTCACCACCGCTGCGCTACGACCATCCATCCGCAGACGGCCGAAGACTTATTCACACTTTCCCTCTTTTTTTTTTCACGCTGTCATTAGCGACACACTCTTTCCCTGCCTCCCCTCCACACACGGACAGACACACAAACACCGTCCCCTCCCTACCCATCAGTCCACTCGGTCCCTGAGGCGTCGGCCATCGCTGTCTCCCGTTTCCCCAGCAACCGCAGCCTCCCCTGTCAGACTTGAGAGTGGGCTTTCTTCTGTTTGCTTTGGCTTCTGGAGGATTAATGGACACACATGATTGTGCCGGTGTTGTGTCTAGGTGTGTGGATGAATTACAAAGGGGGAGGAGGTTGCACCGTCTGCAGCTTTGTCGTACAGTCAAACTGAAATCTTCGAGAGGAAGTGTGCGTCTGTAAAAAGGTGCAAACTCCTCATTTAACCAAACTGCTCGTGACATTTGCGCATCGTCGCAGGAATCGTGCTCCTGATTGATCCTGCAGCAGCATATTTCTGGGGATGACTCGCATTATTTTACATACCAATGTTCCGTGTTCTGCAGCTACTGCGAGCAAGAGATCTGTTTTGCAGTCATGGATAATTCATGATCTGCACAGACACTGCATATGAAAATCCTTTGAAGGCGGCTTGGGACCGGGGAGATTCCTCTTTCTTCCACTTGCCTTCACTTTGTTACAGCCCGGGTTCTTGTCTTTTGCTGCCTATGAATTCATGCAGCGAGGAAGAGCAGGATACATGACACACCTGTGCTGTTAAAATTGATCCAGCTGTAGTTTCATTCAGCCGTGTAATGACATGAAGAGAGTTGACAGCTTCACCAGTGACGGGCGACGTAGACGGGAGTGTGGGTGCATATTTTTATTCTAAGAAAGGAAATGAAATGACTCCCAATGATTTAAGGGAGTTGGAAAGACTTCACAGCTTGTTCCAAAATATGCGTCATGCCCCCAAATGATGACACACACATGGTTCATGGTTCTGAAACAGCAGCAGGTAGAGATCCTTCTTCTCTCCACATGATATTGCTGTTGATTTGAGAGTGAAACTGAGACTGGATTGATGCTTTAAAGGTTTGAAGGTGGTTTGCGACTGGCTGCTTGTTTTGGGACGTCATTTATCGCCCGTCCCGTGACGCCACCAACTCCACTGCTAATCAAGGCTCGCTGTCATGTCCGAGACTCTGCCCCAAAGAACCTGGCCCCTGAAAGGTCTGAGCAGGAGGACGACAAAGGGCCCAATCGTATTACCGTCTATTTTACTGATTTCATTTCCACTCTGGACGCCGCGGCAGTAATGGTTTCTGGCAACGATGGGGCCCTTAGTCCTGTTCACTGGAGCTGCAACATCCCCCCAGGGGGCTTCATTGGCAGTTAGAGCTATCGTTTCTCTTCCCTTGATCTCATTTAATGAAAAGGAGGGGGGAAAAAAGTAATCCTTATCGTTAACCTCACTGTATAATGCATAAAATAAAATAAAATGTCAGCTGATGTATGTCCACTCAGCTAAACCGTGTCCTTGTGTAACTGCGTAGGTCAGTCAGGTGATTTAGAATTCATGTATGAGAGCTTTCTTGTGTTTTTTATTCAAGTAAACCACTAAAGCTTAAAATTAAATGCGTAAGAATCTAACTTAAATGTAGCTTGTCCTCATAAATTATATTATAAACCCAAGTTAGAAGTAATGCTAAGCTAGGCTATTTACTGTTTTGCTTGTTAGCTTTTAGAAGGATTTGCCTTGTTTTTCATTATTAAGCTTTATGATCCCTAATTTAATATTTTAAGTAATTATAAGTTAAATGCAATTAAACGTTTGATTAAAATGCAATTTAACCACATACAATTACATGATATTGGCTAGCGCTAGAACCAAAACTAAGCTAGGCTATTCACTGCTTAGGTATTTAACCTTTAGAACTATTGGCCTTGTTTTTAATTAAATAACTTTATTTACACTAGTTTAATAAGTTTAAAAGTAATTAAACTTAAGTTAGAAGCAATGCTAAGTTAGGCTATTTAGTAGGAATGCACCAAAAATTGTCGTCCGAAAAAACGAAAATGCACTTTTGGAACATTTTCAACCAAAAATCGCTGCGGTTGTTGCTTGCATCATCACAACACTTTCAGTCGTGTTGTTTAGGCGATAAATTTTCAGCCTAAAATTGCCTGAAAGTGCATTTTCTTTTTTTTGGATGAAAATTTTTTGGTTTTCGGACAAAATTTTTCAGTGCATCCCTGCTGTTTAGTGTTTAGCTATTTAGCCTTTTGAAGGATTAGCCTGTTTTTTTATTAATTAACTTTACTAATCCTAGTTTAATATGTTTTAAAGTAATCAATAATCAAATGCATTGCCTTTGATTTAAATACGTACGTTAACCACGTACAACTGCATTAAACCTAAGTTAGAAGTAATGCTAAGCTAGGCTATTTACTGTTTCGCTCCTTAGCCTTTAGAAGAGTTAGACTATTTTTTTTTTACTGTTTTGCTTTATTTACACTAATGTTTTTTTCCTATAGATTAAATCCACTAGCTAGAAGCAACACAAGCTAAGCTGTTTACCGTTTAGCTAATTAGCCTTTTTGAAGTTTTCTCAGTGTAATTGTAAATTTTAGCCCTCGTCTTATTTATGTGGAACACAAACAGTGTTGTTTAACTTAAATGTAAAAAATATATATATTTTTATTTTAACATGGGTTAATTGTCTTGTCCTGAATCTTATTTTATATTAGCCATAATTTAGCATTTGCCAAAAGTATCGCTAATTAGGGAAGAACTTCCTGACAAACAACAGCAAGTGAATCTGATTAGATGAAATGTTGACTGCTCTACATTGCAGAGATTGTCAGGGAAAGGAGGCCGGAGACCTTTAATTGGAGGTTTAGAGGAGGAGGAGGAGGAGGAGGAGGATGAAGACGAGGGCAGCAGGGGGGAGGATGCTGCTGCAGTATTTAGGGGTGAGCGCAGCGACTTCTCCGGGGATAGGACGCTTTACTTTGAAGCGTGTGCAGCACAAATTCATGCCCGAGTCCTTCGTCTCCTTCGTCTAGCAGGCTCTTCTTTGCCGCCATGTTTGCTCGTTATGTTTTCATGGGCTGAGTCGACACGAGTCGAGTCTCCGGGCCCAGGAGAGTTAAAGAAGAAAATAAAGGGGGAACAGGAAGGATGCTGCTATGTTTTCAGGTCCACGTGGATTGATGTGACTGACATCAGAAATGCTCCTGTGACATATTAAAAATATGTTACTGTGATCCTCTGATTGACAGGTCACACTGAGTCTCCTTACGTGAACCACGCCGCCGCCGCCGCCGCCGCTTCCCTTCAGTGTATTCTCATCCAGAATAACGACCTCCAGTCATTAACATCCCATTATATTTCCTCTTCATGCTCGTTTGCCCACGTTAAATGTTTTCTTCTGTGGTCTTGACAGATCTCTAATTCCTCCTCATCTGAGCCCTTTTGGTTCAAATTATGTCACAGTAATGATAAATCGGTAAAATCATCTTTTTTTTTTCGCTTTAATGAAGCTCAGCAGACGTTTGTTTGGGTTTTTGTTTGCTTCAGTCAGAGGATATAGGAAATATTCTCATAACGAGGCACAAATATGTCAGAAGTTACATGATATACATCAGATAACGAGCAATGATCACCTTAAATCCTTTATTTTAAATGTTAAAATGAAGGATTTGGGGAGGGGGGGTCCTGGTCTGGTCTGGTCTGGTCTAGGTGGGTGCTACATGTCTAAGTAACATCCACACCAATGAATGAAGCCAGGTCCAGCAGGTTCCCAGCAGAACACTGAACTGTCACAAGATGGTTTAAATGTTAATCACTTATCCTGTCAGTGGTCATAATGTTGTGGCTGATTGGTGTAGATTTAAAATACTTTTAATATTATGAAAACTATTTCTGGTAACTGATAATTAGTTCAGGGCCGGAAGTAAAATAAATGTGTTTTCAAAGTAAAATGAAGCCCGTCTGTTGTAAACGAGGAGCTTTTATTTTGAAGTGAGACTTTGCTGCAGCTGATTGACTCCCTCTAAACCTCTAAACCTCTAAACCTCTGCGCTCCAGCTCTGTAATGAGATGCATTAGACAGAAATCCAATACTCCCAGCACATCCTCCTCTCTGCACCAACCCCTGAGCCGCGTCTTTTGTCTCTGGCCGATATGAAACCTTATCGTTTTAACTTCTGTCATCTTGTCAGACTTTTTGTCTTAAACGTGATTGCATCGACCCCCTCCGTCCCTCCCTCCCTCCCCGCCGAGCCGTCACCATACCCACAGCTGGTGCGTCCTTCCAGTTGCAGCGCTGCTTGTCACTTGTTCCAGCGCGGCGGCCATGATAAAGCCATTATCTAGCTCTATTCAACAACTGTCACACGCCGCCACAGAGAGGGGAACAATTAATTTTCTCCAGCGACGACGTCTGAGCCGCTCCCCTGGATTGAGATAAAACTTCTTTGTCAGCTTTCATGTGAAAATGTATATTTCACATGAAGCGGGCGTGTGCCGTTGGGTTTGGCTCACATAACTCCATTTGATTCCCCTCAGCGGGGCCCCAGAGCTGTCAGCCGGGGAGTCGCTGGGATGCTATGGATTGTGACAAACTGCAGCGAGATGACAGCTGAAAGATGACGGGGAGCGATTGAGCTGTTGGCAGAGGGGAACTCGCCATTATATAAGTGCTGCAGCGCATTTCACATGCATGCAAATGGTTTGTTTTTACTGCCCCGGGAAAAAAAAGCAAAACGCAGAGTCTGGGTTTGATGGAATTCACTTAAGAAAATCATGACTTTCAGTTTCTGTGCAAAACGAGAGCAGAAATGAAAAGTAGATGGATTAATAGGAGTTCTGCGTCTCGTTGTGGTCATCCTGCACCTGTAGGTTGTCATGATGTGTCTCTTCATGATACTGTTGTATTGCTTTGTTATTTTGGAGTCATTTTCCATTTCTTTGTGGTTGTTTAGTCTCATTTTAGTCGTATTTGTGTCTCTTCATCTGTGTTTTTTGTTGCTTTGTGCTAATTTTGCATACGTTTCTAGCAGTTTAGCGTTTCTTAATATTTATTTATTATGTCTTGATGATCATTTTGCCCCGGTCTTTTGTAGCGACCCATCTGTTTCTGTTTCTAGCACTTCAGCGTTTCTGAATATTAGTCTTTTGTGTCTCTTTGGAGCCATTTCTTGAAGCTTTCTGGTCATTTTTATTTTGAACATGTCTTAGTATTTGCTCTTCTTCTGCATCACCTTGTGGTCCTGTGATTAACTTTAATAAGCTGTAAAGAGACTCTTGGGCCCCTGGGCACTGGCTCTTGTGCCAATTAGTGCTGTTCATAGGTGTAAAACGTAGATGCATACATGTAGAACTACTATATGAGACACATGTGGGACCAAGAGGACAAGAGCAAATATAATATTTGGTTGTACCTCCTTTATCTTTGATTACAGCTCATTCTCTGTCTCATTGTTTCCATAATCTTTTCCAATGTCTCCAGATTTGTCTCCATCCAGTGTTTCATTCATTGTATTGATGATGGAGAGTCTGACCACTGCTCAAAGCTTCTCCAGCTCATCCCAAAGATTCTCAATGGGGTTAAGGTCTGGACTCTGTGGTGGAACAATCCATCTCATGCTCCCTGAACCACTCTTTGACAATCTGAGCCCCATGAATCCTGACATTGTCATCTTGGAATATGATCCATTGATGGAATAAGCTGCTCATTCAGTATATTCAGGTAGTCAGCTAATGAACCTAGACCCAGATCATAGCACTGCCCCATAGCACAGGCTTGTACAGTAGACACTAGGCATGATGGCTGCATCACTTCATCTGCCTCTCTTCTTCCCCTGATGCCCCCATCACTCTGGAACAGGGTAAATCTGGACTCATCAGACCACATGACCTTCTTCCATTGCTCCAGAGTCCAATCTTTATGCTCCCTAGCAAACTGAAGCCTTTATTTCCAGTTAGCCTCACTGATTAGTGGTTTTCTTAAGGCTACACAGCTGTTCAGTCCCAATCCCTTGAGTTCTTTTCACATTGTACGTGTGATTTCACCAAACGTTTAAGTGATCACACATCACCACCATCAGGATTTCTTACCGGCCACATTTCTTCCTGGAAGATGATGGTTCTCCACTCTCCTTCCAGTTTTTAATAATGTTCAGTCCCAGTTTTAGTAGTTTCTACAATCTCCTTAGATGTTTTCTTTGCTTGTATCCAACAAAGTTTCAAAAAAGGCAACTGGACTTGTAGATTTATAGAGAAGACATTTCACCAGTCATGGTCTGCATTTCTAGTTGACTGGTGGGAAGTCTGAGGTTTAAATAGGAACTGGTGCAGCTAACTTACCTGTTGTAGAGGTGGGACTGTTTTGTCCCCGTCCTTTTCCCTATGAATGGTTCTCTAACGACTCTAACTGTCCGTCAGAGGCTCCAGTGTCAAGGTGTGAATGAGGTTAAAACATCTTGGGGACAGAAGCTAAAACTACTGTAAATAGATGTCAGATTAAATCCACCTCGTCTGTTTAGTGAAGGTTTTTCCAGTGTGACATAGATGCTTTCTTTACTACTCTTTCAAACTGTCGCGCTTCTCTAGTTAAGATCTGGACGTTGTTATCTTTGAAGGAGTGTCCTTTGTCCTTCAGGTGCAGGTGGACCGCTGAATCGTTTCCTGATGAGCTGGTTCCTATTTAAACCTCAGACTTCCCACCAGTCAACTACAACTGAAGAAGCTACTTGGATGAGTGGTGAAACGTCGTCTCTAAAAGCCCAGTTGCCATTTTTTGAACCTTTTTTGGACATACCATGACCTGGATGACTGAGAACCTTCACAGACTTGATGCACGCCGATGATTTGACCCTTCTCAAACATCTTCTCCACGACCACAGGACGTGTCTTTAGACATGGTTGTTGAAGAAATGACAAGCTTCTCATTGCATCAGTTGGTGTCAAACAACTTGCTGCCAGATTAAAGATAATCACCCATGCAGTAACTTTTATTTTTTTGTCCAGGCAGTGTATGAATGTCTAATGAAGTGAGTTAAAGTAAATCTTCATTACCACCCAGTAACATCATCCCATCACTCTCCCCTCTGATTACTATTTGGGGTAAAATAATGAGCCTCAAACTTTGTCTGTCATCCGTCTAGAAACCCATCTCTCCTTCAGTGTTTCTGCAATAATGTACAAAAACAAATGAACGGGGCTTTTCCACGAGGGGGTGGTGGTGGTGAGGGGGCTCTGGGGGAGTCCTTGGAGTCCGTGCGTCGACAAAGCTGCTGGGGAGAAAACATTTTTCACCATGAAATATGCATGGCTTGCATGTATTCAGCACAAAATATGCCACCGCCGTCCTTCTCCGAACCGCTCTCCACGATTCTTCTTTTATGAAAAATGCATGTGTTGTTGCGCCGGAGAACTTCTGTTGCAGCCGGGCTTGAGTTCGATTAGGGGAGAAATCAAAGGCGCGGATGCTCGATGAGGAACGATTCATCTCGGTCGAGATGCGTTTGGTTTCTTGCTCAGAGGACTCCCACGTCCTCGAGTCTCCATCAGATTATGAAAATACAGAAATAAAATAATGATTACCACACAGGACTGCTAAGTGGTGAGAAGTTTGATAGAAGTTTAGACGTCTGCTGTTCACGACCTCATCCTCCACCTCTAACGCTGCGATTAATCAGCTCCACCTGGGTTAGCGACGCCTGATCTGCTGTAATTAATAACCACAAACCTCTGGGAATTCAAGCAGCCAGTCATATTTCTTTCTGTTTCCTCTCTCCTGGCTGCCTTTTTATTTATTTATTCATTTATTTTTTGCAGTAACTCGTGTAAAGTGTGCAGATCTTCCCTGCGTGCTCTTGCAGATGCATTTTGACGTGATGGGTGAAGCTTTTCAGACGCTCTCCACCTCTCATCACCGAACCGGATGCATTTACAGTCTCCAACCTGCAGGTGGTGCTGCCGAACACGCATGAGCTCCGCCTGCAGCTGCTCCTTCAGCGATCGCAGGAGCTGCAAAACTGAACAGTGCCACAATTAAGACAAGGGAGCAGACAGACAGAGGCCCTCTGTGTATTCATTTATACTGCCCTGCAGCACAGACGCCGACACAGACGCCTGCTCATACAGCTCGCCTGTTTAACCGATTAAATTAGAGCCGTCCGTCTTCCTGCTCCCCAATATATTCCTCTTTTTAAAAGAGAGAATAACAAACGTAGAAGAGAGTTCAAAGGTTCAACCGTGGCACACGATGAAGTTAAGGTAATAACACAGGCTTGAATCGTCTTGAAACAGTAGATTAAACGACAACCGCGATTGCTCTGAAATACATTTCCTCGTCTCTTAACAGCTGGACAAGCTCAGAAAATCCTCCCTCCTCCTTCTGCCTCCTACACACCATCTACTCGGACGTCTTCTCTCTTTCCCGTCACTGTGATTTCCTTTAAAAGTTGTGCAACGTTTGTTTGTGACGGCTCCAACCAGTGGCCAGAGGAACTGGACTTGGCCGGGGTTGAAATGATGCACTAGTCATCGGGGATCAGATCGGTATCGGACTTCAGTCGAGTCTGATCTTTTGTAGTTATTTATTTTAGGTGTGCCTTAAACCAACACCATGTCCCTGTAGCATCAGAACGACTTCCTCTTCTGTTTTATTGGCGGTTGGGTAGCGTTAAAGCTGACAAAAAGCAAAGCGTGGAAGGAGTTTCCTGTGTAAAATGAAGTGAGTCAGACAGCAGTTAGTAAACAGCTGAGTGTGGATGTGTGGTGAGCTGGTAGTTCAGTACTACCAACAATAAAATCACTAAACAGAGTCCATGGAGTCCACTCAGTCAAAGGCTGCACCCAAACAACAGAGAAGAGAAACGTTTCCTGGAGGAGAAACATCTTCCAGAGAGGGTTAGGGAGTTTATGGCGGCGTTGGATGAGCAGAACATTTCTTTGACAGAAATATTTATTGGACTGAATCCAATCGCGTCTAGGAGAAAACAAGGATGACAAGAATCTTTAGGAATCTACAGAGGAGGAACTTCAGATCGACGGATACGGCAAAAAGAGAGATATTTTGCAGAAGTTTAAACCTCATGTTCTCGATTTCAGACCTTGCTAAATTAAAGAAAGCTGCACAGTTACACACACACAGAGCTTAAACATACTAGCGTCTCTGGTGTAGCAGGAACAGGCTGGAGGAAGTGGATGTCTTGCATAGATGAACATTAAAAGTAATGTTTGCTTTACTGTGTCGGGTTAGGGTAAGAAAAGATGTGAAGTGGTAAAACTAATCATCGACCAATGAGAGCGTCTGATGCAGTTTGCATGAAGGAAACATCGTCCCTGACCGTTTCACGACCACGCTGATGGAGAACCTGGATTGTCGGGTGAACCCAGATGGAGCAGCGGTTTGGTTTCCTTTCAGAAACAGAGTGCAGTCCTCCCTCCATCCATACACTAGCAGTATTTTTACATGGGTGAAAACAATGAACATTTGCCGCTCAGTCATTCCCGCTGTAGCCGGACCACTGATGCATAAACGTGCCTCACACATTCATTTGAATCCACCGGCAGCCTTGGCAGCAATCACGGGAACGAGCCAGGCTGGCCTAATGTAGCGAGGAGATCGGTGGACCACAGTGAAAATGATCACACACTCTCCCTCCCCCAACACACATTCAGAAACATCTGTGACAGACTGAACAAAGGACCGGAGAGCCAACACTGGATCATCAGCAAACGGCGCCAATACCGGCATGTTCGCTCACGCCGAGCAGCTTTCCCTCCGTCCTGTTGTTTCTTCTTTCTCAGACGTACAAAGCTCGATTGTACTTTCACCCCTCAGAAGCAGCTTTGACTTGATAGTAGGTGACTGATGCTGTGAAAAGACCCCAGGGCAGATTTCTTGTAAGCATTAAAATGTGTGTCTCATCACGGCAGCTCTCTCCCAGATGGATTTTACAGGCTGAAGGTGGGGAAGTAGCAGGATGTGGTGTTGGAACCGGCAGCCGTGGTATGAAGGGAACGCGTCGGTTCAAAAGGTTGCTCTGTTTGGTGGCCCTGAGACTGAAATACACTGCAAAAACATATACACTCCAAACACAGGCAACACAACCAGACACAGAAGAGCTGCAACAAACTGGTGCTCAGCAACCAATGAGAGTTCAACTGTTTCAATGAATCTCATGTCATATTTTATATTGACATGAGTGTGTTGCATTTCTGTAGTTTGTTGCACATGTGTTGTGCGTAATTTTATTAGTTGCAGTTTTTTTTATATTCAAGTATTTCTTGTAGTTATTTACGTTTTGCGCATTTTTCTTCTTTCAAGTTTTTGTATTTGTTGCACATTTCTGTCTTGCACACTTCTGTATATGTTGCACATTTTTGTATTTGCACATTGCTGTTTGTTGCACATTTTTCTATTTGTTGCACATTTCTCTTTTGCACATTTTTCTATTTATTTCACTTTTCTTTGTGTTGCACATTTGCATTCTTGTGGCACATTTCTGTTTGTTGCACATTTTTATAGTTTGTTGCACATTTGTTGTGCGTAGTTTGTTGAACATTTTTCTGTTGATTTCATATTTCTTTGTTTTACACATTTGTATTTTTGAAGCACATTTCTCTGTTGCACATCTTTATTTGTTGCACATTTTTCTATTTATTTCACATTTCTTTGTGTTGCACATTTGTATTTTTTCTAGCACATTGCTCTGTTTGTTCCTTATCTTTCTATTTGTTTCACATTTCTTTATTTGTTGCACATTTTTATAGTTTGTTGCACATTTGTTATTAGTTGCTCTTTTTTATAAAATTTGTCACTTGCACATTTCTCTATTTGTTTTATATTCTTGTATTTCTTGTAGTTATTTACGTTTTGCACATTTGTCTTCTTTCATTTTTTGTATGTGTTTCACATTTTTGTATTTGCACATTTGTTTGTTTGTTGAACATTTTTCTGTTGATTTCACATTTCTTTGTTTTGCACATTTGTATTTTTGAAGCACATTTCTTTGTTGCACATTCTTCTATGTGTTGCACATCTTTATTTGTTGCACATTTCTCTGTTGCACATTTTTCTGTTTATTTCACATTTCTTTGTGTTGCACATTTGTATTTTTTCCACATTGCTCTGTTTGTTCCTTATGTTTCTATTTGTTTCACATTTCTTTATTTGTTGCACATTTCTTTATTTGTTGCACATTTCTTTATTTTTATTTTCTCTCTATTCGTAGCATGTTTCTGTATTTGTTTTTATTTATTTAGTTTTTTCAGTCCTACAATAATTTGCGAACTCAAAGGCCTGTTTAAGATGACGCTGTTTTTACAGTGCGACCTTTCGTGAGGCTTTTCGATATTGAATTAGAGGATCAAGAGTTCTTTACACAATTCATATCCATTGACATTTTGTGGGCTCACAGGTTGCACACTGTGCCCCTGTGGAGGAAGCAATCGATGGCCTCAGCATTTCTCTGCGGACCACCACCGTCCTGCAGCACTGGGAATGTGATTGTCACACAAGGCAGGATCCTGTCCCTGTGCTGCCCCTGGGAGAGCTGTGCACACAACTCTGTAGATTCACACAAGGTGAAAAGGTGGTCAAGATGCTGCTTACTCATCTATTCCGCTCACGTTTGGGCCGAGGAGGCAGACAGATGAGGGAGGGAGGGCGACTGCCTCCTTCACAGCTGAAACCCCAGATGTCATGGAGAGGGCAGCGCATTATTGCCATGGAAACCCCTCAGTAATATTTGATTTTGATCAGCAGCGAGGCTCTGATGAGATCCCACTCGCCTGCGCTCTGCTCTCCAGGTGACGGGATTTTCAAAGTTGGGTAGCAACCTGGAACAGATTGTAGTCATTCAGCTCTTGCAGCCGCTGGGATTAGTTTTAACTCTGGTGATAATTGGACTGGGAAGACGACTCCATCTTCATGTTTCCTCTTTCTCTTTCAGTCGTGGATTATTGTAGGGTCTGCTGCACAGATTACGTGTTTAGCAGAATAACAGGGGGGAAAAGAGTAACTACAACTCTGCAGAAATTCAATATGAATTCAACTTCAATTTTATACAGCTGTAGCCACTAAAATGTCTACGGTTGAACTGGTCCGCAAACACCTTTTGTTGTCAAGTTTGAGGCTTTAACTGTGGTTCTGTGCCATTTACGTGAAAAGTTATTTAAGGGGATCTACCGTTTTCTTACAACCTGGACCTTATTTCTGGCATAAAATACGTTTTCTCCCCCATATAACTTGGTGTCATTTGTAGTCGTCAGGACATATTTGCATCCTCGTATATCCATGTAGTGGGAGTGAATGGGGCACCGAATTGCAGCCTCTAAATAACACGTTCACCATGTTTACATGGTCTTTAGTATCCTGGTTTTGATCGGGTTTTTGAAGTATCCCATTTTTGTGTTTTTTCCATGTAAACACCACATCCCGAATTCAGAAACCGGGTTATGCCCGTTTCCCGATTTCAAGAAACCCGGTTTTGCGACCTAGAGTACTCAGATAGAAGCCGGCATACTGGAGCATGTTTACACCTTATCCCAATTTCTGACGGCTGCCCATTGTCTGCACAGGCGCGAGTGATGCCAAGTGACGCACTAGAAATAACTTCTCACTTTTGGAGCGATGAAGGGACTGAATTTTCCCTTAAAATAATGAAAGAACTAAACATAACGATGTGTTTAAATGGGAGAAAACACAGAAATGACGACACATGATGCTGGTTTTCCACCTCGCTCTGTTGAACAAGTTAGGTCGCGTTGGAAAACATTGAAAAAGACGTAACACGCATGCGCAGATAAGATGCAGTGATCAGAAAACGGGTTTCTGGTATTTATCATGTATACAGGGATATGAATAACCGGGTTTCTCTGTGTTCCATGTAAACACCATATCCTAAATATGCTCAAAGCCGGGATACTAAAGACGCCGTCATTGTCTGTTGCGAAACTCGTTCATTTCAATAATATTTCGTCATTGGTATGGACATTTCAGAGATATTTGACATCATAACATAAGATCTGAAGTTTGCCAATAATCTTTAAAGACAGATTTACAGTTTCATGACATTTGCATTTGAGTTTACTGATGTTTGCTTTCCTGTTTGCTTTCGTCTGTTCAAGTATTGTCTCTTGTGTCACACTGTCCCAAAACATTTGGTGAGAAGTTGTCTTCTCTTCACAGTGTTGACCCAGATGTGGCTTATCCACACGTTGCTTTGCAGACATCACTTGCCTCATGTACGAAGAGATGCGTAGATTTCCTTCTAAATTGTGACGTAAGCTCAGATTTCGAAGCATTTCGAAGCACATTTCCTTTGTACATCCCAATTGAGCGTACCTGACTCCTCCCCATCTACGCCCCTTTTAAATATTGTGGGAATCTGATCTACCTGGCTGACAAGAGGATAACTCCGTCCCACACGGCTTGCATGGCTCTGCTCATGGTCGACTGGCTCAGTCCCGATCGGTCGGAGTAATAGTTTTCACATTGATGACCGTCATCACCTCTAAGTGTCAAAGCCAAAGGATCCACATCTGTAGGAATCCTACGTGCCAGCCACGTCGTTGGCGTTGGCACGTACAAAGTTCCCGGACATTTCACTCTTGATACATCTGAACTTTTATGTGAGCAAGTACGTACGTAACGTTTGTACATGAGGCCCCAGATGTTCTGCGATGAGGTTAGATTTCCTACTTTCTTTGAGACCTTGTTTGTCTCAACTTTCAGCAGCTTCTCTTGCTTGGTTTCATCTGATGTCTCGTCTTGATCTTCCAGACGTCATCTTGACTTCCACAGTTCCCCTTAACAGCCGTGTCTTGATGTCCTTTCAGACAGAGGAAATTGCAAGCTAGAAGGGCTTCGTATCTTTTTATAGCCTTCCGTCGGCTTTGCGGGCATCAATTAGCTCAATTTAAGGTCTTCAGTCGGTTGCTAAGAGGTGGTTGTTGACTGTTACCATGAGGTTTGAAGAGGCAGAGAATTGATCCATTTCTGAATTATCATCAGCCGACAAATCCTAATGAGAATTCTTGACCTGCCGCACGAGTCCTGATGAGTCGATTAAGGTCTGACGAGTGATTTCCAAGTGTTTGAACGTTTTCCTTCAAGACTCAACGACAACTTTTTATCTCTTCACACTGAAATTCAAGGAGGCTTCAGAGAGACGTACTGAGCTGCATCATTTCCAATAGGCTGAGATACAGAAAACAACACACCTGAGTCACGAACAACCTAAAGATTACCGTATGCAATGCTGCACAGGCCCTACTGCCTGCAATATGAACCCTTCTGTCTAGACGGCCATTACCCGCCTGCACCTAAAACAGTGGAATCAATACCATCGCAGGGAGTCATAATGGCCCAATTACTGTTTGTAGGTTTGTCAATGCCACGTCTCTAAGGATGCCTGCAAAAGGCCACACAAGCTCACAGTGTGCAGGAGTAATGCCATACATTTGTAATGTGCATCATATGTGTGTGTGTGTTGGATTTTATTTTCTGGACTGCACCGCTGTGACATTTAAGAGGGAAAAGGTAACCGAGCTGCTACGTGTTTACACTTGTGTTGAGGTTGTTGGGCTTGAGTAGGATACGTGAAATTGCTCACTGCAAAAAATAAATAAATAAAAACCTTCCTTTGTAAAAAAAAAATCAGAAAATAGGCCAAAGCGACTCCTTGATAATCTCCATCCGGTCCGACTAAAGGTTACGAGACACCAACCCAACGTTCAGCAGTTTTCCGGAGTCTTGTTGGTTCTAGTCGGACTTCCGTCGGCAACAAAGTTTAAAGGATAAACCAACTGATCAGCATGATTCAGGTGAGGCGAGCTCTGTACAACGGTTTGTAGCTCTTTCTAGCTACCTGGCCTATTTAGCTGTTAGTACCTATTCTAGTATGTAGTAATAGATTCCCTAGAGTAACTCAGAAGCAGGGATATGTACTAAAAAATGTATCGCGATAGTTTCTGGTATTTATCACGGTAACGATAATAATGAGGAAAGATAAACACCAGTTCAGTCTAATCTTTTTGACTCTAATGCATCAAGTTTTCTCTGAGTTGTTGTTTTGTTCCCGGACTCTTTGGATGAAGTCGACGCTGCTTCTGCATCTTTGCTCATTTTCTGTCTTTCTTCATCTTCTGGTTTGTGCTTGTGTTTGAGGTGGTGGAACAAATTAGTGCTGTTACTGTCCTTTTTATGCACTATTTGTTTGCAAACCTTGCATGTTGTAATTTGCTGCTCCGCGTCAGACTTTTTAACCCCTTCATGTCTAGTGTCGCTAATTCACGACGCACTGTTTCCGTTCAGACTGCAGCTGAAATAACGCATGTAATACTCCAATGTCGGTTTGTGTACGTTCAAAAAAATCCTAGGAACCTTTAGCAAGCACTAGTTTCTGGTAGGACCGGCCGGAGGGGTAAAAAAAATACAAATACTTCATTTCTTTCTATAATTGAAGAATCAATTTAGGCGTTAAGGGGTTAAAACCAAACCAGATAATGGAGGTGGAGCCTCGTTTAGGAACGAGCTCCTCTCTGCCGGCGTATCTGCTCCACCTTCCACCATTGTCAGTTTGTCAATATTCCACACGTGTTGGGCTGAGAGTGTGTCGCACACATATATACGTCATCAATGGGAATTTATCGTTTTTATCACGGGATGACATATTCTTACCATGGGGAATGTTTTTGACGATATATCGTAAATGATGAAATATCACACATCCCTACTCAGAAGGACATGACTTTTCCTTATCGGCGACAAGGTCAAAGCCTGATCTTTCATAGTTCTTTCTTTTTACGTCTACCATAAACCAAAGCTATTTTCCTGTGGCATCAAAACTGCCTAAAATCCCAGAAGAAGAAGAATCAAAATCACATGACTAAACATTCTGGAAGGATCTGTTGTTGGAGGTTTCTAATGATTTCATTGGATCTTTGCCGAAGCAACTGCAGACCAACTCGTCGGTCCAGTTTGTTTATTCCACGTGGAGCAAACATGCTCAGAAAGAATGGACTTACTCCAAACTGAAAGTGTCGACAAAGTTATTAGGAGCTCGTATTATCAAAGGATTACGTCTCAGTCTGACTGAAAACTGAAATTATTAGTGGCTCACTAGCGTCCACCTGTGTTCTCGGGTGTATTTAAGAGACAGCAAGGTTGATTTAACATAAAAGATCTTAGAAAGTTCACCCTCCCTCTCTGGAGGTCTGGGAATTGAATAGGCAGTCAGTAAGAGGCTCCTTTTTGGGACCATTAGTCAAAGACAGGGACACTATCAAGGCTTTGATTACAGTGGTGAGGAGTACTCCCTCAGGGCCCTCTCTTCTTCATCCCATTCATCACTTACCACCACTGCTGCAGCCACACGGCCTCTATTGTTCATTTTCACGCGGGCCGTGGATGCACACATTATGCAGAGCATGCACAGACACCCCCACACATGTCTATTATTATGGACTATAATCATTTACATGCGCTGATGCACACATTCATACACGCAGAAACACAAATGGCAAATTTAATGATTTGATGGCTGTAACTGCTTGGTGTCACCGCGGTCACTGAGACTGTAGCTGCTCCGTCCTTTTGTTTTTTTTTTAAAGTATAAACCCGTTTGTATAGACTTGTTTTAGCCCTTAGCTATAACACAAAGCACCACACTGATGTCAATGAACACTATTGCCTGTGTCTAGACTAGAAGTTACACAAATTGATTTCCTTTAAAGATGAATGTGTAAAAATCAGTATTGGGAGGCTAGGAAGCTAGGAGGAGCTATCATTAGCTGGCAGGCTAGAAAGCTAGGAGGAGCTACCATTAGCTGGGAGGCTAGGAAGCTAGGAGGAGCTATTATTAGCTGGCAGGCTAGAAAGCTAGGAGGAGCTACCATTAGCTGGGAGGCTAGGAAGCTAGGAGGAGCTTTTATTAGCTGGCTGGCTAGAAAGCTAGGAGGAGCTATTACTAGCTGTTGGGCTAGAAAGCTAGGAGGAGCTATTATTAGCTGTTGGGCTAGAAAGCTAGGAGGAGCTATTACTAGCTGTTGGGCTAGAAAGCTAGGAGGAGCTATTATTAGCTGGCGGGCTATGAAGCTAGGAGGAGCTACCATTAGCTGGGAGGCTAGGAAGCTCGATGGAGCTACTAATAGCTGTGAGGTTTGTAAGCCAATTAGAAGCTACTATTACCTGGGAGGCTAGGGAACTAGAGGGAACAGCTATTAGCTTGCAGACTAGGAAGCCAGAAGGAGCTAATAATAGCTTTGAGGCTCTGAAGCTAGGAGGAGCTACTAATAGCTGTGGGGCACGGACGCTAGGAGGAGCTACTATAAGCTGGGAGGCTAGGAGGCTAGAAGGAGCTACTATTAGCTGGGAGGCTAGGAGGCTAGAAGAAGCTACTATTAGCTGGGAGGCTAAGAAGCTCGATGGAGCTACTAATAGCTTGTAAGCCAATTAGAAACTACTATTACCTGGGAGGCTATGAAGCTAGAAGGAGCTACTAATAGTTACGAAGCTATGAACCTAGGAGGAGCTACTAATAGCTATGAGTTAATTTAAGAAGCCAGAAGGAGCTACCAGTAGCTGCGAGGCTCTGAAGCTAGGATGACCTACTAATAGCTGTTCGGCTAGGAAGCTAGGAGGAGCTACTGTTAGCTGTGGGGCTAGGAGGCTAGGAGCTGTGAGTGCTAGCCCCTCGTCTACAATTTATCAGTTAACCGTGTTGTTGTGGAAATAATTAAATTATTAGATGAGATGAAGATAAAAAATGTGAGGAGTCTTCTGCGTGAATTTTTATGGTTTTCTTTTGTCACAGTTTGAGGTTCTCTGAGCTGATGAGTAAATCTGAGAGATCCCTTTGACCTTCTCATTTTAATTCAAGATGCTGAATCAGCTGAAAAGCCGCCTACGTACAGTAGGTCTAACTAGCGCCAACGCTCCAGTACAATCTGCCAAAACTAGGGTCAGAGACGCTAGCATCAACTACGGTTTTTCTGGATTTCATTATCTGAGCTGTCCAATCCACCACAGAGAAAATAATGAAAGGCTGTAGTCTTGGTGCGTTCAAGTGCAACTCTGAGACGGCCAGCTTATCCAGGCTTTGAAAAGTCTGTGTATAATTTTAGTTTTTCTACAAATTGCGACCAGCTGTGGCCCAGCTCTGACTTCTGACCACGCTGGAGTCCAGTCCGAGCCAGAACACAGTGAATTAACATCCTACCAATGCAACCGAACCTTTCACCTTGCACAATATCTTTGCCTCCAAGCTTCACCGTTTGGAAACCTCTGGGATAAGTAGGAGGCAGACAAAGGGTAGCAGATAAGAGAAAATGATCACCGTTGTGTGCATTCTGGGTCCAGATGGGGAATTAAACATGCATGAGTTGCTTGCAGCTTGAGAAATAATTACAGTCATTTAGTTTGGTTATGTATAGACTGCATCTGACACACGTTCTGGTATATGCAGTGCATAAATAATATACACCAGACACCACATGAACGCTGCATACCAATGTGTCGTAGGTATATTAGAAACGGTCTTTCTCGACCGGAGAGTTCTCATTAATGCACAAGGCTCTGGAGAACAGTTCCAAGCCATATTTACAGCACCGGTGCAAATGTCTTAGTGAACCACCAGATCTCCCCCCATCCAGATCTGACTTCATGAATCTCTTCTCCCCCCTTTATCTGCTCTCTTTTGTTTGAGACGTTCAGGTGTGCTGGACCTCAGTGATTCTCTCCCTGGTCTTTGGAGGTTTGTCTGTGGAGCGGAGATAAGGTTTAAGGTCAAAACTAATTTAGAGTAATAGCGCCGGACCCCTCTTTGAAAAATAGCAGGAGTGTGTTTGTGCTGTTACTAGCCTTCCTTAATCTTCCTAGCCTCCCAGGTAAAACTAGCTCTTACTAGCCTAATAGGTAATAGCTCTTATTAGCCTCCCAGCTAACAGTAGCTCTTTCTAGCTCGCTAGCATCCCAGTTAACAGTAATGCTCCCCATCTTCATAGTCTCCTGGCTAAGAGTAGCACTTCCTGCCTTCGTAGTCATCCAGCTAGCTAGCAATAGCTCTTCCTAGCTTCACAGTCACCCACATAGCTAACAGGAATTCTTCCTAGCGTCATAGTCTCCCGGATAACAATAATTCTTCCTAGCTTCTTAGTCATCCAGCTAGCTAACAGTAGCTCTTCCTGCCTTCATAGTCATCCAGCTAGCTAACAGTAGCTCTTCCTAGCTTCATATCCTCCCAGCTAGCTAGCAGTAGCTCTTCCTAGCTTCATGGTCACCCGGGTAACAGTAGCTCTTCCTAGCTTCATATCCTCCCAACTAGCTAGCAATAGCTCTTCTTAGCTTCATAGTCACCCAGCTAGCTAACATTAGCCCTTCCTAGCTTCTTAGTCATCCCGCTAGTTAACAGTAGCTCTTCCTAGCTTCATAGTCATCCAGCTAACTAACAGTAGCTCTGCTTAGCTTCATAGCCACCCAGCTAGCTAAGATTAGCCCTTACTAGCTTCTTAGTCATCCAGCTAGCTAACAGTAGCTCTTCCTTGCCTCATAGTCATCCAGCTAATAGTAGTAGTTATAGTCTTTGAGATGTGTTCAAGTGTTACTTTTTGGTCCAGACACAAGCAACATCACGGCTCTTTCGTGTACGTTTGGTGCCTATTGGTCTTTGGTTTGAAATGTTGTTGGTACACAGTAAATTGGTCTTTAATTAATGATAGTTATGTCCTAATAATTATAAAAGGAAATGTTATTTTTGTCATGACTGCAGCAAACATTAAAGATTAACTAAATATATGGCACATCCAGGCTCCCATACATCCAGCCTTCCTCTCTTTCATGTCCTCCCCCCTCAGCTTCACAGTAAATGTCTGATTTTGGAGACGCGTTGAGATGTCTCGTCATTTGTCTTCCTCCTGTCACCTTTGTCTCCGTCTCTGACACCAAAGCCTCGTTTCATCCCGGCTCCTCGATGACGCTTCGTTCAGGTGGAGACGTGAGTGACACATTGCTGCTGGCGAACAGAAGGAAGCCGGTATATTACAAACCCGTTGTCCTCACATTTAATTTAGCTTTTAGACATTTTGCGCCGGCTCCCACATGGACTTTAAAGAGTGTCTCTGTGAAAATGCCGCCGTCGCTTCTTGACTTGTTTATTTCACAGCCTCGCAGTCAAAGAGCAGCAGTAAAGGTCAGAGTGTACCACTGACTGTAAATGACTGCACTCATGAAAACCCGTTTAAATGGGGAATTTAGTCGCATGCAGTCTCGGTCAAAGCTAATCCTGATGCACACCACAGAGGAGAATCGCCTTAACAGTTAATTAAACAGTAAAAACATCAGTACCAGTCTTTAAACAGTAAAGTTTGAGATAGCAGATACGGTCAGTTAATGCACATTAATATTACAAAAGAAACCGAAGCCCTCGGGTGAAATTCCGCTGCTTTAACAAAGGCATATAAATTAACTTTAATATATTAATTCCTTTTGATTTCTTCTTTATCGTAAATCTCGCGGGGGAATTAAATTACATCATGACATCGGGGCGGTGAGGAATTATTACCAGGGGGGTTATCAGGAGGGGCAGTTTGGATATTAAACTCACGCTGCTTCTTTTCAGGTCGTAATGAGCGTGAGTGAAATATCTCTTAATGCCGCTGAAAGCTGGGCCTTGTTAGGGAGGCGAATAAATGGCGACTATTAATCTTCTGACAGGGACGATGTGGAAGACACCGCTCAGGCGTGAGCTCTGCCCGTATTAATTAGTATTTAATTATAAACCCGGCTCATAAATATCAATAAAACCTCTCAGGTACTTTCTACAACCTCAGAGGGAGCCGAGGACACAACAACACGTGACGTTGTGTTTGTGTAATCCATGATCTGTGACGGCCTGGTAGAGTTCTACTGATACGATAAATATTAGCTTAGCTTCAGTTGAGTTGTTATGTCTTCTTCCTCTTCTTCTATTAATGCTTCTATTACTTTACTTACAGCAGTTTTATTCCTCTTTAGTCCTCTTCTTCTTCTACACCATATTTTCCTTTGTTTACATCTTATACTTCTTTTTTCCAATTGTACTACTACCTATTTTTTTCTTTTTCTGCTCCTATTTTTCTTCTATTTTTTTTACTACTACTTTTTCTAGTTCTGCCAATGCTACTTCCTCTTCTTTTTTATCTACTACTACTTTCCCTTCTTCTTCTTCTACTTCTTTTATGTCGTTGTCAAACTTCCAGTACTCCTTTTTGTTCTTATTCTGTTTACTACTTCCTCTTCTTCTAATTATTTTACTACTTCCTCTTCTTCTCCTTCTAATTCTTCTGCTTCTTCTTCTAGCTTCCAGCTACTTCTTCTGGTTCGTGTTCTACGTTTAGTACTTCTTCTTCTTCCTCGGCTACTTCTACTCTCCCTTCATGTTCTTACCCCTTCTTCTTATTCTCCTTCTACTTCCTTCTCTTCTTCTACTTGTATTGATTTATATTAAATCATATCCCCAACCTGTAAGTCCAGGTGACCTTATTTCAGCTTGTTGTTTTTGTGGACATACCATTACCTGGATGACTAAGAACGTGTCCCATGATGTGGTGCTAAATTAAGGTATTAAATGTAAAATGTAGAGCTTAGAGAAAAGAAGAACAGCGGCTTAAACCGTGTCCTCTCTGCAGAAAAATAGACCTGATTACAGTAACTGGACCAGACTGTTAACAAGGCATTTCTTCTTCCACGTCCTCGTTCAGATTTGATTTAAATCGCTCCCAGTGAAGAGATGACACTTAATGCTGAAGAGCCTCGCTCTCGGCGGCGCTGAATGCCAATCAACAGGCCCGCTCTGTTGCTAGGAGACTGGAGAGGATGTTTTCAGTCGGGCCAGACAGACTGCGATTGGTCAGAGTTTATTAACGACGCTGACCGTCAAGTTCTGAATCGAGCAGTTTTTATAAATGAGACAAAATAGCTTTGTTGCATTGGAGCGCACACATTTGAATAAATTAAAACTAATCATTCAGATCAGTTGTGTTTCAGCAGTGCGTCACTGAGGAGGACGTTTGTTGTGAAGAGGTGGCCTTTCAGGAAACACCTAATCATCATTGGCTGTTTCGCTTGCTGTGACATTTATGAAAACTTTATTGGACAGCGGTCGCTTCAGCTTGTGACATTTTGGATTCCCCTTTAAAAGCAGAGAATATGAGGGTTTTCTGCTTTCAAAATGAAATTCAGCTCCCAGTCACACTGGTGCAGAGAAAAGAGAACGATGGTGTTTGTATCGCGTGAGAAAAGGTCATAAATATGATGCGACAGAATGTCTGATGCCTTTTTCACGGGTTGTTGAACTCTGCAGGTAGCGAACGATCCAAGTCAGGAATCGTGTTGGTGTGAATCGTGATGCAGTTTGGTTTATGTTTGATTTAAATGTTTGAGAAAGACTTGGACCGCGCAGCTGACCATCCTACAAGACAAACATTTATCATAGATGACGGTTAACGTCACAGCTCGATGCATAAAACAATACATTAGGAAGGTACTGCTGTACTGGGAGGCGAGGAAGCTAGGAGCAGCTACTATTAGCTGGGAGGCTAGGAGGAGCTACTATTAGGTGGGAGGCTAAGAAGCTAGAGGAAGCTACTGAGAGGCTATGAGGAGCAACTATTAGCTGACAGGCTAGGAGAAGCTAGGAAGAGTTACTCTTCTCTACAAGGAGATACTATTAGCTAAAAAGCTAGAAAGCTAGGAAGAGCTACTATTAGCTGGAACACTCGGAAGCAAGGAGGTGCTACTATTAGCTGAGAGTCTAGGAGAAGCTAGGAAGAGTTACTATTAGCTGGAACACTAGGAAGAGGTACTATTAGCTGGAACACTAGGAAGCCACGAGGAGCTACTATTAGCTGACAGGCTAGGAGAAGCTAGGAAGAGTTACTCTTCTCTACGAGGAGATGCTATTAGCTAAAAAGTTAGAATGCTGGGAAGAACTACTATTAGCTGAGAAACTAGGAAGCTAGGGGAGCTACTATTGGCTAAGAGTCTAGGAGAAGCTGCAGTTAGATGAGAGGCTAGGAAGTTAGGAAGTGCTACTGTTAGCTGAAGCTAAGAGGAGCTACTATTAGCTGAAAAGCTAGTAAGAACTACTATTAGCTAAGAAGCTAGAAAATTAGGAGAAGCTACTCTTAGTTGGAAGCCTAGGAAGAAGCGCTATTAGCCAAAAATCTATAAATCTAGGTTGAACTACTAATAGTTGCGAGGCTAGGAAGCTCAGAGAAGCTTCTAATAGCTGAGAAACTTACAAGCTAGCAACCTGTCGTTCAGAGCTAGCCCCTCCTGAGTCATGCTGATTAGTTGGGCTACCGTTTATTCAGCTGTTCAGTTTGTCTTTGTGTATTTTGAACTCTTGTGCAGTGTTGTGGTATCTGATAAACCATTAACGCAGTCATTTGGTATTCAAATAGGACGTCTTAGTTTGCATGTCATTGTCTCACCGGTAACAACATCAAACAAAAAGGCACAGAACCGAGCTGACTTTAGACTTTAGCGTTGGTTCCCTGGTATTAGTCCCAGTTCATTTCTGTTCCTTCCCTCTGCAGGGTGAAATTATTCTGGTGGTTTTAATAGAGCTGCTGCAAACATCTTAAGGCAGAAACCGGACTCTGACGCTGGTCAAACTGCTCTTAATCTCTAAACAAAAGGCCGTCGGTCGACTGATTTGACTACACATACAAAACCAGTAACTTCCAGTTTGCATCGCTCGCTGCTGCAGAGCGGCCGAGGCCTGTAATCTGACTTTACATCTGTAGTTTGGGGCTACTTGTGGTGGGGAGGGGCAGGTGGCCTGTTCTCCCTGCAGTCAGCCCTCCCTGCCTTCATTTGCATACGGGATCAGATTATCATCACATTATGTATTCGAAGGACACACGTGAGCGTGATGGATGATCGGTGCAGTAATCTCCACCAAGGTGCTTCGTCCAACCTTGTGTTTACTGCGCCTCCAAACCGAGCAGTGGTGATCTACATACTCATCCCCTGCTCCAGGGTCACGAGCTAAAATATTCTTAATTTTAAACTTGCTTTTTTAAAACAGCTGAGCTTGTTGTTTTGTATCGCGCTGTAGATGCAGAGGAAGCTTTCCCGGAAGCTTTTCCAGAATATGCTGATTTGCAAAAAAAAGAAATTGTAAAAATACGTTGATAAAAACAAGAACAGACTAAATTTAAACAATAAATAAGACAATGAAGGTCAAGGATTGTGATCAGAGATAAAGTGTTTCTATGGAGACTGAATTAAATGACGTGATCAGATGCATGTGTTCATATAAAAACATCAGTTAAGTGATGAAGAGGGCCTGCTGCTGGGGAGCATTGAGTCTACTGGAAATAGAACCGGAGAAGAAGAAAAAGGAGGGAGAGGGCACACGCAAAGAAAACAGGAGAGGAAATAGAATAGGGCAGGAGAGGAAGAGGGAGTAGGATGAGAAGAGAGAGACTGAAGATCAAAAGGAAGAGAGGGGGGAGGAGGACAAAAAGAAGACTTTGAAGAGGAGTAAAAGATGAAGAAAGAAGAGGAGTAGGAGGAGTAAATAGGGAGAAATGAAGCAAAGAAAGGAAGGGGGTGAGTACAACAAAAAAGAGGAGAAGATGAAGGAAGGGAAGGAAAGAGGAGAGAAGGAGATTAATAATGAAGAGGAGAAACATCAAGAGGGAAGAGGAGGATGAATTGATTCCATAGAAGAAGATGACCAAGATGTCACCATGTTTCCAGCGGGTCAGGAGACGAGGAGGAGGAGGAGGAGGAAGAGGAGGAGGAGGAGGAGGAGGACAAGAAGAAGAAGATGGAGACGAAGGAGGAGACGGACAAGAAGGAGGAGGAGATGGAGAAGAAGGAGGAGGAGGAGAACATGAAGGAGAAGAGGAAGAAGGAGGAGATGAAGAAGGAGGAGGAGGAGGACAAGAAGGATGAGAAGGAGTAGACGAAGAAGAGGAAGAAGGAGGAGGAGACGATGAAGAAGGCGGCAATGGAGGAGGAGGAGAAGATGACAGGAGAAAAAGAAAGAAGATAATTTGTTAGATCTTCATCTGATCCAGGAGGTTTCATTCTGATCAGATCTAGGTGTTGATGAATATCACCAAACTGATCATTTAGGAAGATTTACCATCTGCTGACAGATTATTCCTGGTTATGTTGACCTATCTAAAGAAAGTATCTAAAAACAAAATTTCAGCCAAGAAAGGAATTAAAAACGACACCAGTTACTCTGGTTGGAGCTGTTTGACGCGATAGTGGAGAAAAAAAACCCTCTTTAAGCCGTCAAATTAGAAAACGTCAACAAGCCTATCTGCGTCTTATCTCGCCGATGCTTCGGTATCTTCAAATTCTGAGATCTGATGTCATGAGAGCAACTTTTCCTGCTGTTCCCATCCCATCGCGGGCAGATAACAGCGAGCCGACGGCTTGGCTAATGCGGCAGCAGGAGTGGAATAACAGGCCGGTCCACACAGGATACGTGTGATTAAGGGTGATAAGATTTATCTGTGGTGCCAGTTACACAGATGGGGTTACAGAAATAAGCTGCTGGCTGCTCACAGGATCTGCTCTGATTGACGCACAGGACGTTTATGGTCCTGAAGAAAATAGCCTGAAGTCAAAGCAGTGGCTAAGTGCACATACGACGTGATAGATGTGTGTATATGTGTGTGTGTGTGGAGGTGTGTGAGTGACAGGCCGATGCTGCACAGATTATGGACCTGTTCCAGGTGTAGGCAGTTTGTCTCTTTGCAGGTGTCTTTCTAAGTTTTGCTTGACCTTGTAGCGTCGTCCAGGTCGTTCTGCGTCTCTTTGTGGTTCCTTCAGGTCATGTTTTGGTGGTTTTGTGTCTGTGCGTCTCTTTATGTTTCCATTGTTATTCCCAAAAAATTTCGTACGAAAACTGAAAACACACTTTGGGGCCATTTTCGGCCGAAAATGCTTCGGTTGTTGCTTGCATCATCTTTACATGTTGTTTCGGTGATAAAAGTTTGAAAATTTTCTCACAAAAATGCACATTTGGGCCGTTTTCAGCCAAAACTTGCTGCGGTTGTTGTTTGGGCCGTTTGAAAATTTTCTTATGAAAACGCATTTTTGGGCTGTTTTCGGACGAAATTTGCGGTGGTTGTTGCTTGCATCATCACAACATCCTGTTTTGGCGTTTTGTTTTGGTGATAAAAGTTTGAAATTTTCCCAAACTCACCTTTGGGCCATTTTCAGCCCAAAATTGCTGCAGTTGCTTGTTTCGGGTTTCGTCCGAATTTTTTCGTTGCATCCTTACTTCGTACACGTCTTTGCAGATGTTTTGCATCTCTTTGTTATCATTAACACATCCATAAGGTTGTCGTTTTAGTCGTTACGGTGCTGTTTCAAGTAACTGGACGTTAAGCTTCTCTAGATTTCTACGTAACTGATTTTGCGATAATTTTACTTGTTTAATGTTTTAAACGGTTTGTTTTTCATTGTGGTTGCTGGACCAGCTTTAATAGTTATCTTGTAACTGTCATCTGCAATATTTTCTTGTGTCTCTTGTCATCGCTTACTTACTCGATCCTCTCCGTTCCTGGTGGAACATAAGGCTGCAGCTATCTGCTTCCATTTGGTCCCGTCCCGTGCAGCAATGCTGTGCTTCGCCCCAAAATAGGTTCAGTTCTCCACCAGGTGGTTTTGGGCTTACCTTGTTTCCTCTTTCCAGGTGGGGTTACTTTGGGAAAGCAGTCTTTGTCCTTACTTGGGGACATGTCCGAGCCACCTCAGCTGTCAATGTTTGTCTTTTGGTACACGTCTTCATTAGAGACATGTCTTCCGGAGACGAGCACTGTGGACGCTCTCAAGCACTTTGTCTGTTTGAATAGTTGTCTCGTTTTATTGTGTTGACTTTACATCTGGTTCTGGTCATTCTGTGACTCTCAGTGTGACTGGTCGTGGTCATTAACACGTCTCAGTTGTTTGAGTCATACTTTCAAACTATTACCGTACTGTTTCTGCTTCTTGACGCTTGTCTTGTGCGACTGTATTCATTCTGAATCAGCTTCTGGTCATTGTGTGACTTTCTGAAGCAGGTTTAAATCTGCTTGGCTTTAATTTGAGTCTGTATTTGTCAGTTTTTATTTGCAGTCTCTTCACACAGAGGCGTCTCCTTCAGTCGTCCCAATGCAGATAGTCTGTCAAACAAATAAAGAACACGTAGACGTCGTCCTCTCAAAAAACTATTTTAATCAAAACAAAGTGTTGATTCATTAACAAGTTTATAAAACAGTGATTTTAGTTACATAAATAAATCGATCAGTGTATCAAATCTTAGTTTCAACTTCATGAGCATGTTGACATGGTTGTACAATCATTTTACCTAAACGTAATAAATAAAAATAAAAAATAAAGGAGCCACTAGCAGACCTCTAAGACGACACTGAAAACAAAAAAAAAATAAAAAATACAGATGAGCTTTTGAAGCACAGGACGAGGCTGTAACCAAAGCCAGAGCCGGCGTACGAAAAGAGTTTGGTCGATAGAACTCCCATTTGGTTATTTTAAAGCGTTAAGACAAGGCAAGAAAGAAGGCTGTTCTTGTGTGAGGAAGTCTAGAGAGAAACCAGATCGGCTGAAGAAGAGGAGCAGAAAGGAAAACGTAGAAGCACACGAAGCGGTTTTAAAAAAACAAAACAAACAGTCGAGACCTAAAGTGTAGAGCAACTTTCTGTCCTGCACAAAGTCGAGATGTGAGAGGAGGAGGAGGAGGAGGAGGAGGAGGAGGCGTGGAGTTAGTGGTGCAGCCGTTTGTTTTGTTGCTGCAGCTCTGCCTCCACGGTCGTCTACGATCCTCCAGACACTTCTGTGCTGAGGAGAAAACACACTTTGCATGTCCACTTCCTGCTCTGCAGTTCATTTCATGTCTGCAGTGAGTTTGAACCGTGGCCCCTGAAGCCATGCGACCTTCTGAAGTCCTTCTGATATGTTTTCTTCTTTTTTTATTTTCTCCCTTGTTTGTTTCAAAAACCCAAAAGTACTGCAGCTTCAAGTATTGTGCCTTACATAGAATATTCTGTCATAAATTAGTTAACATATACATTTTTTTTTCAATATTCAGACATATACTTTCATATATACAGGACAATAAAATGCTTTTGTTCTCTTTTTTCTGTTTTTTTGTCTCTTTTTGTCTTTTACAGAAATCCCTGAGAATGTGTGTTGACGGTTTGCGAAGTTCCCACAAGAGCGAGCGCCGTTACTCGTGAAATAAGCATACTGAACGTTTTCAGAAGACACTGCAGAGCCGGAACGACCAGGCTGAAGACGGCAGTGAGATGGATCCCGAGCAGATGGTGGAGGAGGAGGAGGAGGAGGAGGAGGAGATGGTGGAGAGTAAAGCTGGATCCTTTTAAAAAGAGGTACTCGTCACTTCTTCAGCTGGAGTTGCTCCATTTGGTTTAAAGCCGTTTGTCTTCTCTTTGAGGCTGTGAGCTGAGGGAAGTAGGAGGAGTGCAAGGTAGACGGATTTGCCACCGGACAGTTCAGGATACACTCGGTGTAAAACACTCTCGCTTTCATTCACGTAAAGGGAAACGCGTTGGACTTTGAAGGACTGAACGTTTCCACGCGTCGTTACCAGGGACCAGATGTTTGAACCGTGAACAAACCGTACACAGAAATACTTTACGGCAGGCGTACGCACAGATGAGGCTGAAACGAGCAGGACACTAAGAGATTTAAGCCAAAGTTATTCATTCTGATGCTGAGTCGATGTAGATCCAGCGTGAGAAAGGTGGATGATCGTTGTGGAGGACGTAGTTTGTGGTGCAGTTAAACTGGACTGACTTTGGGGAGATGAGACGTATTTTGGAACAAGCTACAAAACCACAGTCTCCACAGTGACAACACAGCTGAATCAACTAATGTTTTCACTAGTGTACCTAATGAACTGGCCAGTGGGTTGACTTAATCACTATTAACTGTTCAGCCTTTAAAGTTATTTTGCTGTCAGCTCCAAACAATGTGATTGGCCGAAGAATGATCCATTCCCAAGACTTCAGACCAAACTTTCCAACATAAAGAACAAAATTCTAGACGTGGAAGTTGTTCAGGCTTCCAGGTTAGATCTTTGCCACTTGTTTAGTTTATAAAACATCAGAAAACGTCAATTTTTTTTTGCGTTGTTTCGATAAAGAGCCAAAAAAATGAATTACCAAGACACGAAACGCAACATTTTCACCTTTGAGAAGCTAAAAATAGTGACTTTTTTTGACGTTTCTTTTCCAAAAATGGCGTTGCAGCTAATTTTATTGATCATTTCTGGCGTAATGTTTCAATCAAAGATGCATTTACTTTAATTTTAGCAAATAAACTGAAGCTTTACAGCTAAATGTGATGAAATAATTGTGCCGTCTATAATTATAGAAAGAAAGAATATAATAATAATCAATAGTCTATCAGGGTTTGGACTGTTGATTGGAAAAATAACGACCGGTGGATATATATTCTTTGCTTTGGGATCTTTTTGGCATTTTCTGATGTTTCTGAAGTGACTTATCCAAAAATGGCAACTGGACTTGTAGAGTTTTTTGAGAAGACGTTCCACCATTCATCAGAGTAGCTTCTTCAGTTCTGGTGGACTGGTGGGAGCTAAAGAAGCTACTCGGACAAGTGGTGAAACTACAAGTCCAGTTGCCTTTTTTGAACCGTTTTGGATGAACCATGACGCGTCTGGCTGAGCTTTGATTTGACGTGAAGCTTGTTCCTAAACTTCCTGACTTTACAACACTGTCCCGGCCAACGCAACAACCACGCGTCCAGCCATTAGCATTAGCGACTAGAGCTAGCATCAGGGTTCTCGTTACAGATTTGGCAAACATTTGACTTTAGTCTTCACACGGTTTGAAGCATCTGGTCCTGGTGTCGCTGACCTTTTGCAGAACATTTTCCCTAAAAACAGGTTTCATACTTGTTCCTGTTACTCTGGGCTGTCCAACACTTGACTCAACAGTCTTAATTATTATTTGCCTTCAGGAAAAAACAAAACTAAACTGTGTTCATCCTCAAGTCACGCCCGTTAGTCCCAAGTCACAGGAATAAGATTCACATGATGGATGTTCACTTCAAGTTAGAAAGAATAAAAACAAGGAGACTCAAGTAAATGAAATAAAATAAATGGCTATTTGGTCATTTGATCAACCAAACCGTTCTCTAACGAGCATCATGAGCTTCTTCTTGCCCTTGTATATCTGTTTCAGGTTGTCTATGAACTGTGTGAACTGGATGTGTCCGTCCTGCGCCATGAGGAACGTCTCTCTGGCTTTGCTGAGGAACTCGATGAACTCGCTGTAGTGGCGCGGGCTGATGTGCGTCAGCCGCGAGTGCGTGGTGTTGATGTAGGCACCGATGGTGGCGTCCAGCAGCTGCCTGAGCGGAGCCTTGTCCAGAGACATCAGCTTCCCAGAGTTCCTGCGGCTGTGCAGCGCCACCATGCCCGGCGTCGTCAACGTGCACCGCCGCAAAATGTCCGACAAGACGGTGGCGCACTTGACGCTCTTCACCACCAGGGGGATTACGGCCGCCAGCTCGTTCTTCCCCAGAGAGTGGCTGAGAGCGCACGCCCAGAGCACGTCGTTGATGGCCGGGTGAGTGTCCTGGTTGTAGCTGAGGTTCAGGTGAGTCATGGCTAACGTCGCTAGTTTGTACGCCCTCATAGGGTAACCTCGGTGCTCCATGTAGCGCGCTATCGTAAACAGCTGAGTGTAGTTCATTCCCGTGGCGGCGGCGTCCAGTACAATCTGGTAGGCTGTCTCGAAGGCAATGTGGTCCTTCTCGCAGAGCGTCAGAGCCGACAGGGCACAGTTCTGGGGGTCCTTCATGGCACACTGCAGGGCCAGGGTGCGGGCGGAGTTGGCCAGGTTTTCCTGCTGGTGGCAGTCCAGGTGCAGGCGGACGATGGTGCTGTTGGACATGACAGTGCTGGCCACGACGCTGGTCGCCTCGGTCGGCGTGAAGAGGGTGAACCAGGTCTGCATGATGCTGTCCAGAGCAAAAACACCTGCATGGAGAAGAAAGTATGAGTTAGTTCAGAGGAGATGGAGAGGAGATCATGTCCACCATGGACATATATACAGACACCTCATTGAGACTGGACCGTACGTCAATGTCGCCTTTGTAGAAGTGTCTTCTACAAAGTACTGTAAGCATTTACGCATTCACACACCAACGTATATATCCAAGGAACCGTTAGGAACCAAAAACAACACCTTCATCCTGAGTAGTTAATGTTACAGACGTTGGTTTTGGTTCCTGTCGGTTCCCTGGATATAGACATTCGTGTGTGAATGTGTAAATGGACAGAGGACAGAGCTGCCTCCTCCAATATGGCGGCGACGTTGACGTATCGCAATGGGCCAACCTGTTCCATGAGGCATTTATGTGTCTATGGTGTCAACTTGTCAGATAGTCAGGTAGGTCTTTCTTGTTGTGACTCATCAGAGAATGGACATGGGCCTTATTTATTTATTTATTTGCACCATATAAAAAAAAGTAAAGAACAGAGAGAAAAAACAAGAATAGTAAGTGCGGGAGAGGTGAAAAAACCCTGTATGGGTTTATAAAAAAACCTCCCCAAAAATAAACAGAGAATCAAAAAAACAACGCAACAACAACATATCAGCAAGAAATGAAACATTACATTATATATATAATTATAAAATATGGTTATGAATATGCATAAGTGAAAATAATTGTGTATAAGTGGATGAGCATGTATAAATAAAATAAATTATTAGGAAAAGAAACTAGAAACTATTAGGAGTATTGATGTATTAGATGGTGTCCTGTGGTGTTAGTAGGGTTAGGGTTTGAGGGGATGGGCCCACAGATACTTGATCAGTTTGGGATCTAGTGATTTTGGAGGCCAGGTCAACACCTTGAGATGTTCGTGTTTTTTTTTTAGTTGTTCCTAAAGCGTTTTTGTGGCTGCTGCCATCAAGGAGTGTCATTGCTATGGGGTGGGGGTGCCTGGTCTGGTCTAGGTGGGTGCTACATGTCTAAGTAACATCCACACCAATGAATGCCAGGTCATAGACTCCTCCTAGAAGACAGATGAGGAGCTCAATGGGTCGTTGAGCTCCTCATTTGGTCCCGTTCTTCTTAAATAAGTCGTCCTCTTTGGTGAAACAACAAAGCTGCCACCTTATACGGCAAGTCTTGTTATATTCTATTTGTCTGAGTTTGTCTGTGAAGGTTCTCAGTCATCCAGGTAATGGTATATCCAAAAAAGTTCCAAAAAAAGGCAACTGGACTTGTAGATTTTTGCCTTTTTTTGAAGCTTTTTGGGGTATTTGTCTAAATATCCACCAACTATGGATTAATCTGAGTGAAAATAGTTCCCTACAAACGCACCACTTCCTTCTTGTTGAAATCAAATCAGTCGTTTTAGTAAATGATTGAAACTAAAGCGTCTCCCGTCTCCATCGGCTTCAGCACCAGATTATTTGACCCAACTTCGTGCACAAGCGTCGTTAATCACGGTCCTAACAACGGCTTCTTGACCTTCTAATTGGATTTTCTGCTTCTAATTCTCTGGCATTATATGATATGCGTCGGCGACCGGCCTCTCC
This sequence comes from Planiliza haematocheilus, assembly GCA_005024645.1. Classification (NCBI taxonomy): domain Eukaryota; kingdom Metazoa; phylum Chordata; class Actinopteri; order Mugiliformes; family Mugilidae; genus Planiliza; species Planiliza haematocheilus. The sequence goes on from SRSE01000476.1 coordinate 68,536, forward strand.
TCAATGCCTCCATTCAAAGCTCAGCTCCCAGACACAGGGACTCCTTGTCGCTCCCCTACATTCGGCAGAAATCATCTGGGAGGAGGGTTTTCCTCTGCACAGCTCCCTCCCTTGTGGATTCAGCTTCCTGTCCACTTCAGGGAAATCAGCCACTGGGCTTCAGCGCTCAAGTCCAAACATAAGGCCCACTTAATCAGCCAACAGCCCACAATCTCCCATAATTACTGCCCTGCCAGTCATTCCTTTCCCCGTTTGCAGAGAGCCCTCCAAAAAAAAAACACCCTTGAGGTTCTCGGGAAGCCTGACCTGCTGTTTCTTGAACGTCTCTCACATCTCTGAGCATGCACGGGCAAGAACATCTTTAGTTATTTGTAACGGACCGACCGCCGCTCCCTTCCCCCAGCTGTAACCAGTCGAAGCTTTTCTCCACATGTTGAAGCTCCAGGACAACAAATAAACCGGATAACAGCTGGATGTAGACATGCTGCCAATGCTGGGGTGTCACTGAATGACAAGTAGCACCTGTCAGATATAAAGTATGGTCGGAGAAAAAACGTTGAATGGCGAACGTTTTGTTTGCTTTTGAAGACGAGATAAAATCCCAACGGAGGGCCCAACATCGGACACTAGATCTGGATGATGGAGCTGAATCTGACAACCACCACCGAAGAAGACAAAGCTGTTTTTGTGTCCTAGGGACGCCCCAAATCGGATCTTAAATGTCCTAAAGTCCTTCCTTGTCTTGTCTCCTAGAGTCGACTGGATTCAGTTGGGAGACTTTATTCACTGTCAAGGGACGTCCCAAACAAGATCTTTAATGTTCTAGAGTTGGTCTCCTGTGTCTTCCTAAAGTCTGTCCCTGTCTTCTCCTAGAGTTTGTCTCCTGTGTCTTCCTAAAGTCTGTCCTTGTCTTCTCCTAGAGTTGATCTCCTGTGTCTTCCTAAAGTCTGTCCTTGTCTTCTCCTAGAGTTGGTCTCCTGTGTCTTCCTAAAGCCTGTCCTTGTCTTCTCCTGTGTCTTCCTAAAGTCTGTCCTTGTCTTCTCCTGTGTCTTCCTAAAGTCTGTCCTTGTCTTCTCCTGTGTCTTCCTAAAGTCTGTCCTTGTCTTCTCCTGTGTCTTCCTAAAGTCTGTCCTTGTCTTCTCCTCTCAAACTCCTGTTTAGTGACAGGATGTTGCTTCTTCTTTGATGTTTGTCAGCTTTGACGTTGACCAACCGCCATCAAAACACAAGGAGAAGGATCCGAAATTTAAGAAAATACCTGGATTGACCCTAATACAGATCAGGACGTTCCTATGTACTACTGTTCTCTAGTTCTTGTACCAGTGCTCTGTGATTGGACAAAATGTTCAGCCTGATCTAAGCTTGGTGTGAAGTCACCTTAAAATAACCAATTCGAGTGGTTAACCTGCCGCTGGAATGAACGTCAGCTTCTGTCGGCGTGAAAAACAAACTCACCGACTTCAGTAGCACAGGTGACGAGCCAGCGCACCATCTCCCTCCTCCTCCAGTTCAGCGTAGACAGGGTCATTCTCATCACCTGTGAGACGCACAAGATTAGCCACGTCCCCCAAAAACACACAACCTGTATTTGTGTTTGTTTGTTCGTTAAGGTGTGTGTTACCTGGAGGCCCAGCTCCAGGGACACTTTGAGCAGCGTGAGGTCGGGCAGGCTGTCCATGAGCGTGGCGATTTTGAAGGCATCCTGGGCCAGTTTGAAGATGTGGGACGAGGAGTGGATGTTCTTCTGGATGGACTCTAACACTGTTTCCAGCTTACGGGCATCACCTGGTAACGGACACAGCGTTTTTTTAAAAATCCACGGCGGAAGAAACGTTTTGAATCGACCCCCCCCCCCCCCCCCCCCCCCCCCCCCCCCATTAATGTCGAGGTTAGAGTCGGTACCTTTAGCAGCAGTGAGCATGGTGGAGGCCAGTTCACACTGTTGGGTCTCTATGTGGCTCAGAGTGAACCAGCGAGGGTAGCGGTTGGGCACCACCGATACTATGTGGTGAGGCCGGGACAGGTCACCGGAGGGGGCCGTCGACTCCAGGACCGGCAGCCTGATCACAGAGGAAGACAAAATTAGATCTTTATTAGACAGAAACAGCAAGCAGGAATATTTCAAAGGAAGTTATCTGACGGTAATGTTCCCGTTTTAGGATCAATCAATAGCCTTGTCTGAACACCTGAGCTCAGGTGGATGTTTGCCTCAGGCCACGGAGGAAAGAAAAGGCTTAAAAATAACTCCCTTTCACCCAAAACCACAGTCCTGTTACATCCACACATAGTTTAATAATCCTAGAAAATGAATATCAAGATTTCCATGTCATTAAAATAAAAATGAAAATCACAGAGGCTTAATTTGTGCGAGAGGAAATAAAATAAAGTTTCCCGCGGTGGTCAGGGAGAAACAGCTCGGAATTTATTATTCACACATTTTTATAAAACTCAGCACTGTTAAATTATTCAGTGAAACTCCGGCGAAAAAGAGGTTTTGTCATTAAACAGTGTCCCAGATAGCTCCGTAAATCTGCCTCTTTTCCCTCCAACATCTCTGCTCCCAGCACAAACCAGAGGAGGCCAGCTACAGTCTCCGTTCATCAGCCGGTTTCGTGCCCAACTGGGAGGTTTTCTGTCTTATTTTGCGGGTAAAAATAAAGCTGGGCGTGTTTGCACGGGCTCTAGTTTTTCAAATTTTTTAAACTCCAAGATGGCGGCGCCCGTAGCCTTAGATCTTTGGCTTCACTTTGGTCAATGGGAGGACGTGGAGATGCCTCATCCAGCTGTAGTTCAAACCGTTAAGAAACATTTTCCAAAGTTTGCTCGTGATGTTTTCGGTCTTATCGACTCACCTCATGGCTCTCAGTGCAATTCTGTACGCCAGTTCGGCGTCGTGAGGTAGCAGGGAGGTGAAGAGATACTTGGCAAAGGTGTGCATGGGGACGCTCTCTCTGTAGAGTATTTCCCCCAGACCACTGTAAGGACCAGCTGAAAGAGACAAAAGACACAACACGAACGGTTCAGTTTAAAATTCAACTGATACTTCTCATATGAGTGAACGGTAAACCGAGATTAAACCCCGGGCTGAGCGGAATGAGTCAGCAGGGAATCAGAATCACAGTGTTAGTCAAGCAGCGACGTCTCGTGTTAAACGGCTTCTGAGAAAATCCTGAAACGACGTGTGAACTTTCGCACAGTGAGAAGAGACATTACAAGAATCTTAAACTTCGAGGAAACGCCTTTAAAGGCCGAGTCACAGTTTATATTTGCCTGAGCGGCGGTTTTTCTGGGTATTCTTGACAAATACGGCTATGTGACGTGCTTTGTTAATTAGCGCTTATTAAAAACAACGCTCATTATTTCTAAAAACAGATCGTAGCAGTAGTTTTGGGCGACATATTTAACCGTGGATTGGTTGAAGTAGGACGTTGTATTTGGGATTAGCTTAAAAACGAACATTTTAATGGCTATGTATGAAATAGGCTAGCTAGCATTAGAGTCCACTAGCGGTGAAGCCAGCATAGTAAGATGGAGGCTAGCAGCTTAACTAAACTAGCATTGGAAAGTAAAAGCTATTTTGGCTAGCTCGCTAACGATTCTAAAGGAATGTTAGATTTGACGGGAATTTCTGTTTTTGCATGAGTCCATTAGTGGTAAAGCTGTGCTCTGAAGCGTCACAGTTTAGTACTTGCTAGCTACTGGCTTCCAGCTTACCTACCTTCGGAAAGCCAAAGTTATTCTGGTGCTAGCTAGCTTGCTAATGATTCTAGACAAAGGTTGTTTGTCTTCCATTCAACAAATAAAACCGGGGCTAGCTAGCATTAGTTTTCTCTTTCTCTTTTTTATATTTGCAAAGACATGCTAGTAGACTTCAGTGCTAGCTTGGAAGCAAATAGCTTAACTAAACTAGCTGCAGAAAGTCAAAGCTATGATCTGCCGTCATTAGCAGCTCTCAATCACTCTGTGTTGAATGAAATTAACTAGCTAGCTAGCATTAGCTGTCTTTGCATTGCATTATAGTCCAATCAAATTAAGGAGGCTAGTTAGCATTAGCTGTATCGTGCATGAGGCAACCAGAAGCAAAGACACGCTATTAAGGTTGTATTTTAGAGTAAAGTTGGAAACGATCTTTAAGTCAAAGCTAGTTTGGCTAGCATGCTAATGATTCAAGACAGTCTCTCTTCAACAAATGAAGCAGAGTAGCTAGCATTAACTGTCTTTCAAAGCTAGCCACAAGAGGGCGCTGGTCACAGACGCAGCCATGGTTCAGGTAAAAGCCATCAGAGGAGGAGTCAGTAGCGGTCGTACTCACCCTCGAGCAGGAATACAGCTTGCTTCCGGAAGATCTTCACCAACGTGTCGTCTAAATCGACCTCTTGAAGTTTGGCCAGCAGCTGCTCTTCGTTGCGACACACTTTCTCTTGGGCGTAGAGGCCGTCGGGCATCACCCTCTGCTGCCCTAAGCCAATCAGAGCCGTCTCAACAGCCAGGGCCACGAACGACTCGCCCTCCTCCAGGAAATGCTGCGCCGGGAAAACAGGAAGCTCCGCCCTCCGGCCTGGACCCAGAGATCCTGGACGGGGAAAGAGAGAGAGATGAGGAGAGTGTTTAGGCCGTGGACTGAGCCAAGCATCGACAAATCTATTGATCTGTTAGTTAAATCTGGTGTTCCCCTTTCACAGCGTGTATTCTCCTGAGGACAGTAATCATGTTTCTTATTGGTTTAATGATGTCCTGGCAGACCTCGCCGCCCGTCCCAGGAGGGTTAACAGTCCCAGATGATCACACACACAGATATATATAAATAGCCACGACTTAATTGAAACATCTTGTCTAGCCAGTGGCTTCAACACTTAATATTTAGACGTTCTGCTGTGATGTGGATCCAATTTAATCAAATATAAATTCAAAAATCAATAAAAGACAGAGAATAGGCGGCATTGAGTGGCTATGGTTCATGTTTTAGCATCACAACGAACCAAAACAACGCTTCGGGACAAAGCAAAAAGTAAAACCCATCTCTCTGTGAATGTTCTCAGTCATCCAGGTCATGGTATGTCCAAAAAACACAAGGACAAATGGACTTTTAGGGTTTCTTGAAGACATTTCAACCGAGTCTTTAGCTCTTAATGATTGGTGGGGTGTTGAGTCCACTGGAGACCACCTAGTCATGTACGTTTCAGGTGGACAACACCAACAGATGTTCCCATTTGAACGTCCTCCTCTTTTGGGACTGAAGACTGGGATGAAACGTCTTCAAGGAACTTCTGGACCAGACGCTAGAGACCAACTGTCAGCTACAAAGAGATGGTTTTGGTTTTTGACTTGTCCTGAAGCCACCCCCCAGTGATGTCTTGGCAGTTTGCTTTGGCTCGTTGCGATGCCTGGGTGCCAGCTTTGTGTCTGGATATTGGTCTCTATTGGATCTGGTGTTTTTTGGACTTTTTTTTTGCTTATTTTTACATAAAAAGGTCAGAAAATGTCCCGTCAGATGCTCCCGTCCAATCTGATCAAACCTGAGAGGATCCAGGCGTGAGAAGTAGACTGATAAAACAAATATACGTAAAGAACGGCGGATCTGCCTCCCGTTACCAGACTGACTGACTGACTGAGAGCTGATGTGACGTCCTCCGTGGCTGCCGTATGTTGAAATCCGTCCGCCCGAGCTCCCTGCATAATTAATGCTTTTTAATTGGAGTGTTTTTCCTGCTGCATTTCTTATTCATGAGCCGTTATCGGAGGATGACTGGAGGCCAATCAGCACGTCTGTGTCATCTCTGCTGATTGCGACCCCAGGGCCCGGAGCTCTGGCGGGGAGGGACGCTAAAAACGCTGCAGCCTGAATGTTTGGAGACTCGTTCAGGAAAATTTGTTTGAGAATGTGTGTCTGCAGCCGAGGAAAGAAGCCACCGACGATTAATCACTACAGTGTTTTCTTCTGCTTCCACTAGTAGTTAGTTGACAGATACAGTTTCTAGCGTATACTACTATATTATTAGCCGTTCTACCAAAGTGTTTGCGTCCTAATGCAGGTGGCTTTAGGTTGGGAATGTCCTTTGAATCCTTTTTGGAAAGAAGTTTACTTGGTTATAAATGAGATTTTCACAAAACTAATGAGGTATTTCCATAATATTTCATTTTATTTTAGTCGGCACTTTTTAAAAAAAGTATAGACTGTATATAAAGATGGATGATGCATCTCCATGAAGCTAAAAAGCTAAAGATATAGGCGCCGCCATCTTGCAAATTAGTTTTTTTTACATGAATCTGTGCAGAAACAAAGGTTTGGTGTCACTGCTGATTCCTGATTTGTTTCAGTATCGATTCATTTACAGATATTTCAGTTTGAAAATACGTTTTTTTGGTTTTCTTTTCCTTTTGCGCAGCTATTCTCTGACGTCATGCTTTTTAAATCCAATCATCTTTCAGTCCCGGCAATACCCGAGCAAGACGAAGCAGTAAATTACGCGCCATCTAAAAAAAATCCAAGAATTTTATGAATCAGAATCTGATCTTTTAAAGGAAGATTAATTTAAATCTGATTTGTCTATCCACAGTCTTACTTCTACGTATATTCCTGTTCTCCCAAACTAAAGCCCGAAGCAAATCACAAAATGCATCAAAAAAATATTAAAGCCAGTCAAAGCAACGTGGCTTAAGATAAAGGATTTCACGGCTCAGGTTTATGTTCTGATCCACTGAAGGAGCAGCATCTTTACCTGAGAAGTCGAGCAGAGCGCCGTCCTCGCTGCCCCGCCCCGTCTCCATCAGGGTGCTGAACAGGGTGCCGATGGGGTCCAGGGGGTGACCCACCCAGCCCTCCAGGTTGGTGACCGACGTTGCTCCTCGGTGGAGAAGCTCTGCGGCGACACAAGCAAGTTTGACGTCAGTCGATGTTTATGCTGCAGCAGATCACAAGAAGAGACTGACCCGGCTTTAACTGGGTTTTAAATGTGTTTTACTGCAAATTATTATTTTGAATTGTATGGTATGTAAAACAGATTCAGTTATCAGTTAGTATTATTATCCAGCCAGATACACAAAGATCCTCAGTCTTAAGAAGAACACGAACCATGAACACAGCTGCTCTAAAAGATTATTCTGATCTATATTTATTTATTCTTGCATGATATTCACTTAAATCTGATCCGATACGAAACGTTTTTTCACCTTCAACTCTTAAACCCTCGATTCAGACCTGAAGAAGAAAGATGGAGGACGGACTGATGTTTAGTGAAACCTGACGGATGAACTGACCTTTCTTGTGAGCCCTGAAGAGCTCCAGCTGTTTCTGCTGTTGCCTCCTCAGCGTGTTGACGATGGCGATGGCCAGCCTCAGCGCCTCCTTGGGGTAACCGTGCGATCGCAGGGCGTCCACTCGGGCGCACGCCGTGGGGACGTGCTCTGTGGGAGACGAAAAAAACCCACAAAGACGCGTTTCATTTCCTCCGTACGTCTCATTAATCCGCCTTCCCCTCCAGCCACCAGTCTAAACGCTCTCTCTCTCACCGTGCCACAGCGGCCACCCCCGGGCGTCGAACAGGGAGCTGTCGAGGTGGTCGTGGTAACAGTAGTTAGTGTAGTGGTCCTCTGTGATGATGTGCTGCAGGTGGGAGTCCTGCCAGTGCAGGTCGCAGGCCTCGATGGCTCGCGTGAAGACGGTCCGGTGAGGACGACTCAGTGAATCTGAGAGAGACGACAAGATGAGAGGACACAGAGTTTTAGATTCAGTAGGGATGTCGCCATTTGATGTCAGGCTTCATAAACTAAAAACTAGGGATGCTCGATATTGGCTTTTCTGCCGATATCCGATATATTCAGTCTTTTTACACCAAAATTATTAGGTAACAACATAACATATCACCTATTATGGAATTAACACATTATGCCTAATTTTATTGCGATGTCCCACTGGATGCAAACATAAATGCAACATGGCTTTTCAAATGTAAACACTGTCTGTGCAAAATAAGTTACAGAAAAAAGTCCCATTCATTTATTTTTTAGTGTTTTTAGAGAGAAAGTTTTGCCTCAAACAAACTACAGACAATATCAAAACAAGACAAATGTAGCGTATAACTCTGCATGATTCTTCTTGAGGTGGGTGATCAGATTTGATGTATTAAAGGAAGACGACTTGTTTCCTCCTCTCATAACCGCCTTTGCTTTGCAGTCATTGCACATTTACTGTTAGTAGGTGACACTTGGAAATACTTCCAAACCACGGACATCTCATACACCGGGCGAGCTAGCTTGTTAGCCACGGTTAGCAACCCACGAGACTAGTGAGTTGTTGTTGTTATACGTCATCAAGCACGCGCCTGTTAACGTCCCATGCTGCGTTCATGCAGACTCAGAAATGCTGAAGCTACAGAACAAACATCGGTTATAAAAACCCGATACTGATAATTCATGATATTACATTTTTAACTCAATATCGGCCGATAATATCGGACATCCCTCCTAAAACCTTCATCCTTGTAGTGTCAAAATGTTCTTCTTCTTCTGTTTTAATTGTTTTAAAATCTACAGGAGACCAACTTTAGGACGGATCAGATCGGGACGTCCCTAGACGACAGTGAATAATCGTAGAAATAAAGAAAGCATTATGGGAGCAGAAATAAGTAACTGAAAGTCAAAGAAATTCATCAGTATTAAGGTGAAAGTCCTGGCAGAGGTGAAAAACGTCAAAGCATCAGCTCGTCTTTCTCCCTCTAAACGTTTTTATTATTTTATTACGATAGAAACGCTCCTGTGTCTCTATATCTTCTCTGGTTTAGTGGAGGCAGACGTCAGAATAAAGCTGCAGGACCTCAACTGTGTTATTAGGCTCATTCTATTAGCTGCACTAAGAAAAAAAAAAAAAGGTAATAAGGCTCGAAGGCACTGAGATGAGAATGGAGGGGGGGGGCTTGATTAAAAGAGAGGGGGGAGGGCGCAGAAAAGACGACTTAATAGAGTTAATACAGCAGCAGAGGAGGAGGAGGAGGAGGAGGAGGAGGAGACGCTGCAGGAGAGAAGAGACGTGACGGAGGAGAGGATGTAGAAAATGAAACAAAAGGGGGAAGGCCACGTTTCTGCCTCGGCCCGCCGGGCGCCATCTCACCTGGGTTGCCAGGAGGGCCCTGGGGCAGAGCGTTGGTCAGATTGGTCAGCTCGCTGCCATGGTTACCGTCCTCCAAGGGGCAGACGTCCACGCTGTTCCACCTGCGAAGCTGTCGCAGCCAGAAGCCCTTCTGCTCGGGTTTACAGTGGGGGTTCAGCACGATGCACATCCACAGAGCGCCTGCACAGAGAAGAGAAACCACACTGAGCGCTCCGGTCCCGGGAAAAAACAGAAGCAGATTATCAGCTGCTTAGAGTGGAACCGGAGAAATAAAAGGCTGAGTTTTCTCTTTTGATTGAAATGCTTATTATTTTGTTAATTCTATAAACTAGAGTCAGGTTATTATATGAATTTATTAAGATTAAGAAGAAAATGCAGCAAATTCTTCACATTTAAGAAACTACAACCAACATTTATTCCTGTTTCTGTTTCTAAATGAAACTTTGGTGATTAACTACCGGTTTAAACCTAAAGATAAGCCTCTTTTATTATTTTATTATTACTAATATATCAGGAGAAGTGACACCGGTTCGGCTCCAACCAGCGATTATGTCTGTGAGAAGTTGACGTCTGCAGCCGTTTTGTTTTTGTTCGTGAATAATCACTTTAAACCAGAGACTGACGAACCAAACTGTGATTTAATGATTTTGACTTTATATTTAAGACAAAAAACATCACAAATATCTAATTTATTTGCCACCACTCGTCTCTGTATTATTAAAAATAACAGTTTAAACTGAAATAACAGGCAGATTCAAACAGACATGAGTTCAGCTAATGATAAAGCCTGAAACATAACAAAGAAACACAAGGTTCTTTAATTGTTATGTTTTACTGATAAACACCCACAGATATTTAGTTTAAAATGATACCAAACTAATCAGAGGATGATGTTTTTTTGCTAAAAACCATTATTAATTAAATCTTAAATCACCGTGGCTCAGTAAAGGAGTCTGGAGGGAGAGCAGGAGGAGTTACGGGATAAATAAAGGATGACAGATGACAAAGTGAAAGAAGGAAGAAAGGAGGTGAGACGAGGGGAGGGATAGGGAGGAGGGAGGCTGAGGAATAATGGGGGGAGGGGAAAAGGAGGAGAGAGGCTTTATCCTCTGTCTCTTTGTTACAGGGCTGCACCAAGGACGACACCGAGGAGGGAAAACAGACGAGAGAGTGACGAAACGAAGAGAAAGAACCGACAACAGCAACAGACGTAGGAGGAAAAAAACCTGGAGGATGGAGACAGGAAGTAGATCTGGGGTTTTTATCAAGCATTGCTGTATGTAAATCACTGTACTGCAGATTTAATTATTTATTTTTTGGTTATTTTAGGCGTCAGCAGTTTTGTGCTAGAAGAAGTGAAGCTCAAATGTGACCGGACTGGAGGCCGCCATCTTGGAATCGAAGCCCCGCCCCTTGTCCAGCCCTAGAACATGCTAGCAGCTGGTAATAATGACGGCAAGTCAGCTAGCAGCAATGTTCTCACCACTTACGGTTGATTTTACAAATTGTTTGCCATTAGCTTAGCATTTGCTAATGGAAACTAACCACAAAGAACAGCTGAGGGCTCTCGGGTGTGTCAAAGTAAAAATAGGCTAAAAGGATTTAGTGTTGTTTCTAATTCAAAGTCAAATTATTAGAATATCAGAAAAACAACTTGAAAACATGACTTGGGTTTCAAAACCACAAAAGACGCCTTCATGGCTTTGATCTGCAGATGCCACCAGATTTTGTCTCGCAGGAAAAGAGAAGTCAAAACCAAACAAATGCGTCTCAGTTTACTGTAGCTGCTAAAAACAGCCACACAATGCTTAGTTTCATTTCTCCGGGTGCGTTTTCTTACCCAGTTCATCCCACAGCTGCCTGTACTTGTCCGTCATGGCCGTTCCCTGTTGTCTCCACAGCGCCAGTCTGGGGTCGCCCATGAACTGGTCTGTGATCAGCGTTAGCATGCGAGCGCCGTTGGAGTCCCTCATCTTCAGCATCTCCCTCACCTGCAAAGACAAGGGGCATTGTGGGTAAATAGTCTGTATTCAATCTGATAAAGTAGTAGTGTAGTTGTTTTAATAACAAATATATTTCTAGTTTTCTCTTAAAACCAAAAACCAAAACTGGGAAAACAACCGTTATGTGATTTTTATTTCAAATTACAAAAACAAAAGTGGAAAAATCTTAAATCTTTAATTCTCTTTTCTACTCGCGTGATTTTAAAAGTAAAAGTGCAACAAGTTGATTCAGCACAAAATTTGTGGCCGTTTTTTGCAGAAAAAGCTGGTGCTTCTCCAAATTCACAAGACGTGAAATTCAGAGAAATTCAGATGCCAAGAAAGTCTAAAAATTACATCTGAATATTGTTCCAGAGTCCGTTTATGTCTCTGTTTAGACCAGAAAAGACCTGAAATCGTTGCCTGATGGAAACTGCTTATTCTTCTTCATTTACAAAAAAATTACTTTTTTAGAATTTTTCATTTTTAAACGGTTTCGCCTTTTAAATTGAAAATCAAATAAGCTCTAAATCATTTTAAAAGAAACATATATTTTAAATAGCAAAAAGTAAACAGACTGGTATAAAAGACAGAATCATCTGCATAGAAACAGACTTTAAAAAAGTCTGTTTTGACTGTAAACAGCAAAGGAGCCAACACAGATCCTTGTGGTACTCCGTTTTTATCAAAATGTGAGACTATTTTTACCATCAGTAAAAATATCCTGTGTCATGCTGGGTAAATATGGATGAAATCAACTCGGAGGTGATGTAGTTCGGTCGGTCGGTACCTTGCTGAACAGTAAGTTGAGCTGCTTTCCCGATCCGTGGTACCCGCCCTGGGAGAGAAAGAGCTTGACCTGTTCCTGGACCTGCTCCTCGTCCAGATGCCAACAGTTCTCGTCGTCCACGCTCGCCCCCGCCGTCGGATCCGGCGCTCCTGCAGCGAGCGACGGAAATAAGTCAGCAACACGTCGGAACCAATTAAACCAAACCTGACATTAATTCATTAGTTCGCTGCATCCGTTGGAGGAAGAATTATATTAAAAAATGCAATCGTTATATTAAAATCAGAATTGCTAATTATAATTGCTAACACCCATTCGTGAAATATTTATTTATTCATTAAATTTAACTCAATTATGTGTTATTTGTTATATTTTATACAATTAAGCTCAACAGCAAAGTAAAAACTACAACATTTGCCTCTGAAATGCAGTGATTATTTAAACTGTGATGTATTAACATGTTTTCAGGAAGCAGCAGCAGCAGCAGCAGACGTGAATGTGCCGACATCAGCACATATATATATACACAGTGGTTCAACCTTTTGCATTAATGCAGCGCTGGTCAAGCTTAAAAACTGATCGATAGAGTATATCTGCACCACATTTTTAACACTTAACACGCGTCTCCGGGGAGGATTAAGTCCATCAGGTTCGGGGCAAAATGGGGTCTATTTACCACTGTGCAAATGAAAAGCACTAAAGAGGATATAGAACAAAACTGCAGTCTAATCCAAAGTGTATACAACTACCAAGAGGCCAGGAGGTGCTGCTTTGCTGCAGGAACGCTGCGTGCATGAAAACCAATCAGGATATTACAGACACAGGGAAAAATAACATAAATAAGAATAAAAGAAGTAGCCAGTAAAATTAAAATGCATGTTATATCTTTAGTGAAGAGTTCTCAGGTTCCCAAATATATAATATATAATATAGAATTATCTGCAAAAAACGAAATTAAATGAAAATGCATTTATTTCAAAGAAGAACTCAAATAACGTTGTTTATGTCCTGAATTTAATGTTTTGTGAGCTTTACGTGATCATTAAACGATATGTATGGGATGTAAAATCAGAAACTGGTCCTTTACTGTACAATAACGTTAATGCTCATATTCTGCATATTTATTTATAATCAGAGCTGCTTAAATGGACATAACTCTGATTCTAAAGCTAGTTTTAAACCACCATAGTGAAGCATTTCTGTAAAAGCTGAAAGCAAAACATTTCCTCCCTGAAGAGCTTCGTCTCAGAGGACGTCAGCGTCCAGATGGACTTCTGCTGGAGCGAGACAGAGGACACTTAACACAGATACCTTCCTTTGCTTGTTTTTAAACGATTTTCCTGAATTACCCTAACCCTTAAATCAATTCTGATTTTACAGATATCCAACATCGATTCATAAAATCCTCAGATCGTTGTTTTTTTTTTTTAAATATAAACCGCATCCTCTTGCAAATCTTACTCTGGTCTTGTGAGATAACATTTTGCAAAACAATTCTTGTGCAACGACGAGATTTGTCCACATGTGCGGTAGATGACAGGAACTCATCAGGACTGAAAGATGATTGGATTTAAAAAGTGTGACGACAGAGAAGAGCTGGACCCCAAATTTCATTGAGAGTCCAATCAACCACCTCCACTCACCATGAACCTGGTTGATCTCCGAGTTCTGCGACAGTATTTCATCCGCCAGCTTCTGCGCCGTCGGCAGCACCTCTGTGTGATGCACCGTGATCAGATACTGGACAAACTTCTGCAGCTGATCCCTGTTCATTTGGAATAGAGTCTCTGAGATGGGCAGGCGCAGCTTGACCTGCTCGGGCTTCCGTACCCGGTACAGTGACAGTGCAACGACGTGGGCGCAGTAGAAAATGTCTTTGTTGCCGCAGCTGCACGTCACGGCGGTGATTTTGCAGCGGTCGAAGCTGACGCTCACGTTGCAAACCAGCTCCGGCTCCGAGGTCGTGGCGGGTTCTCTTACTGTGCCGCTGAGGTGAAACCCTGCACGGAAACAGAAAATAAATTAATCACGATATGTACGTTTGATTGCTTAATAGCTAAAAGTCAACACATGATGCTTTTTAATCATCTTTATATGAACTTTAACGTAAAAGTTATGCACAAAAAGGGAGGTTGGATGAAACACTGATAACATTTTTGTTAAATGGACAGTATTTTTTTATAAATAATCAGTGGTTTTGATCTGTTAAGCTAAATATACAACATCCAAACATTATAGTTTAAAGTCGAGGTTCTGCCCTCTTTTAGCTCCAGTTTTGGTCCCTACCACTTCCTGTGTTTTTAATGACCTTTAAATAAACTTTAATGAACAAATGATGAACAAAAATAGAAGGGAGGTTTGAATATCCAATGCAAAAGACTCCAAACCAGACTTTATGGCAAACAGGAAGCAGGAGAATGTTGGCTCTTTTGAAGCTTTTGATCTCTACCAATTCCTGAGGGAAGTATTTTAGCTCTTTAGCTGTTGCATGCTACACTACAAGAAAAAAGACTCAACTCACAAGTTTACCGTGGAAACAATCTGTAAACGACAACTACGTTCATAATTCTGATACCTGAAGGAGTACCACAGGGATGTGTGCTGGGTCCTCTACCATCAAGAGTTGTAACATTTGTCTTTACACGGATGACGCTCTTCTTTCAACGTTATCTAATTCAAGACACATTTTTTTTTACATATAAGGTGGTTACTGTTCGTTTCCAAGAAGGTATTGTACAGTTTTTCTTCAAATACGATGCAATAAGAGAAGAGGAAAGAGAGGGGAGTGAACGAAAATTGCTAAATGTTTAGTCAGACAGCGGAAAAATGAACAACAAGACACAAATCATCGTTAATAACTAGTTGCTGCACGTTTTGTTTTGTTTTTTGACTGATTCCATTGTCGTTCTGGGGTTTAACCTTAAAGGCCCGATGAAAAACAAACCAGAAAGACACAAAGAAAAGACAGGGAGACGAACGCAAAGCCCTAAATATTCTCATTTCCTTTTCATTTCCCTTCCACAACACGTCCAGTGATTACCTTACCATGAACACCTCCTCCATCCGTCAGCACTGACAGGATCATTTCACCACAGGAACAGAGGCCTGCTATTATACTGTGAACCTATGGCCCTCTCACAAACAAAAATCTATAGGTGCATTCGGGAATACTTGGGGCAGAAATGTGGACGTGACCTTAAACTTACTTCTTTGAGCTATTTGGGTTTCTGACCGTAAAATAAACCTTTGACGCAAATGCTTTGTAACTCGAAGAGGAGGCTTTAACACTCTGTTTTCCATTTAAAAAAAAAAAAGCCCATGACAAATACAGATTTGAAAACACAGCAGCCACACGTGGGAGTGAGGTTTAAATATTGTGTTGAGTTTGGAGAGACGCAGCAGATGGCCGTGTTTTTGGCAAAAGAGGAAAATACAACATGTACTTTATGAGCAAAATGCTTCTGCAATGAGAGGAAACCGATAATCTGACCGGGTTAGTGGGTTAACGGCGATAACAGATGGTTTTCAGAGGCTTGGTCATAGCTGAGCTGATACAAACAGTATGAGTTTGTTATCTAGTTTTAGTCTGTTCTGTTTCAGTTTCACCACAGAGAGAACAAACACGGGTTGGCTTTGACGTGTACTGCGAACGTTTCTGGTCCAGGAAACATTCACGGGCAGAACAGTCGCTTATTTAGCCCTGAATCAAAAGAAGCATGATGTACTTCATGCATCACGCCGTCATGAAAACTGGAAAACACACGAAGCGGCCAACTGAGAGGCTGATAAGCCACGATGCCAGCCAGCAACAGATGACAGACAGCTTTCATAGACAGCTATGAGATGGTGGTTTGAGCCGAGGAAAATGGAAACTGAGCTTCTGTTAAATGATGTCTATGGGGGAGTTTTTATATCACATCTACTGTAAGTGTAATCAGCTAAGCCAGTAACTCCTTTATCAAAATAAAATAAAATCCCCCTGCTAGCACCTCTAAGGTTCACCAATATAAACATATGAATATGAAAACAAGCTGCAACTGGTGAAGGTTGATAATAAATCAATATATTGTCATTTTACAGTGTTTTCTTTGTAGTTTTATAACACGTCTGAGGAAACGGTTGATACTCTCTACGGCCTCGTCCTTTTATCGTGCCTTTCATTTACTATAATTGTCCTGAATCAATGGCGAGCTAGCCAAAATAGCTTTGACTAAAACCAAAACCAGTTTAGTTAAGCTGTTAGCTCGCAACTTTAGTGGACTAATGGAAGATGCTGCTAATCCTAGCTATCCCCTAATTGAATTTGAACAGAGTCAAACACAACACAGAGCAGCTAATGACAGCAAATGTTGGAACCATTAGCAAGCTAGCCAACGTAGCTTTGACTTTCATTAAGTGGCTAGCTTCCAACTTCCTCATTAGCGGAACCATTAACTTGCTAGCCAAAATGTAGTTTCGTTGAGCTGCTAGCTTCCAAACTCACATGAAAGAGATCGCTAATGCTAACTAGCCTCTACTTCATTTGAATGGAAGACAAACATATACAGATATACATACATATATGTAGTACAGAAAGCTAAGTGGCCAAACCAAACATTTGTCTGTAATCATTAGCGAGCTAGCCAAACTAGCTTTGACTTTCCAAAGCTAGTTTGACTGAGCTGCTAGCTTCCAGCTTCACACAAATACAAACACAACAGCACGGCTTAACGGTTTGTAGACTCGTGAAAGAGATAGCTAATGCTAGCTAGCCTACTTGATTTGAATAGAGCTGAATTTGTGCACAATGTTTTCTAACTGTAGCTAACATTAGCCAGTAGGAGCTCTCGGAATATGTGAGGTTCTAGCAGCAAAACAAATGAGTGTATCGTATAGAGCTTGTGTTATTGTTCACGTAATCATTAAACTAAACTCTATGATGCATTAGAGTTGTACTGACACCGTCTGCTGTCAGAGCTATCAGCGCTTACAGCTCTATCTATAGTACACTGGGTTCACATATTTTCATGCCGTTACGATAGCAGCTGTCCAGACGCCGCACGTGACTGTGGTGAAAACGTCTGCAGCGGCAAAACCAGAGAATCTGAGACAAGAGCGTGATGGGAACCTTCACACGGCTGCCGGTTTATTAGGTACACCCAGCTTTATTGTAAGGCTCTGAATGCCCGTTAAGAGGATGTAGGTGTAGTGAGGTTTGATTTCCACTCATATCTCTCTCTCATGTTCTCATGCATGCGACACACCACACATAGCTGACACATATCACCCCTGCTGGGTGGAAGAAGGCCGTGAACGGAGTAGGTGTTTGTCTGCAGATGTGGTGGAGCCGTGTGATCCGAGCCGAGCAGAAACAAAAGAAGCGGAAGAGATGGTTCTTCACTTCTTTACTTGCTTCACACGGCTATGTAGTCCACATCCTGCCGCTTACGCTGTAACGCCGCCCTGCCCCAGTCATGCCTGGCCCGCAGCTGAACCACTGACGTAACAGAAAGAGAGAGAGAGAGAGAGACGAGAGGAGGGAGGAAGGCCGCCGCTGTGCTGCTGGAAAAATCAGTATGCCCTCAGCTGAGTGAGTGAGTGAGTGTGCACATGCAGGAGTGTATGCTTGGCCGCCAGCCAAAGCCCTGAGCTCAGCATTCTGTAATGCACTTCCTCTCTTTCTGTCTGCTCTCCACGGCTTGCATAATACAGCCCTGTGCACCGCTTAGCAACCAAACTTAACTCCTCCGCTGCCGACGCGGGCAGACGCGGGCCGACGCGGGCTGACGCGAGCTCGGGGCGTCTCGGAGAGCCTCCGGGAACTTTCCAAGAAACTAAACACTCCCTCATACCTTTGTTATTTGCTCATTAGCTAGCCGTACTTCAAGTTCAGGACGGATGTCTTGACAATTCCTGGATTTCGAGACAAATGTTTGCAATCAGACTTACAGATACGCCGACTTTAGTCACTCAACTCCCAGATAAGTCAGCTTAAGGCGTCTCTATAGGATTCAGTGAGGAGGAGGAGGAGGAGGAGATAGGTGGGAGGTCGGGGTGAGTGTTTACATATGCACCAGTCAGCCATTCACTGATTCACGAGGCTCGGTAAATGAGAGCTTCTCAGCCAAGGTGTGCTTTGTGCTCATGAGTGCGTTGCATTGTGTGATCCTGGTGACAATGGGGCAACCTAATCTCTCACCCGTGGAGATGCAACGTTGCCTCTGGGGCTGCAGGAAGGAGCAGTAAACAACCAATCAATAGCCACGAAGGGCCGATCGCCATCTGCCTCTAATGACTGGTTTCAGATCAGCTAGCAAAAAAAACATTTTACTCTCTGTTAAATGTTTGGAAAATTAAAAAAAACACCAACCTCTCGCTAACTGTTAACAACCAAAGCTAGCCGCAAATGTTAGCATAGCTCACTGGGTACGTCATTTTCCCAGCAGCTAGCATAACGATGAGCATGTTAGCTACTACCGCCGCTGCTATGAAAGTTTAAGCTAAGGTTAGCGGCTCTTCAGGACAAACTCGCTAACATCGCTATCTCCTGAGTGTTTTATTCACAAATGTTTTCTAAGCAGCAAACTATGAGTTTAGAAATAAATATCAGTTAATTTTTCCTAATTTAAACGGTGTGGCGCTAACTAGCACTACACTGACACAAGAACAAAGCTGCCAACGTTTTGCTAGCTTAACGTGTTATTATAAACTATTTAAAGTTTTGTTTTTAAAAAGAAAAATACCAATTTTCCAAACAAGACATAGAGCTAACACTAGCTTAATTAGCAAGCTAGCCAGATTCAGACTCAATCCAAATCATTAGCATACCATTAGCTAACTAATTTAACTAGCCCATGCTGGAGGTTAGTCATAGATGCTAATTATTTTTAGGCTAAAGTTAGCTCTTAACAAATCAAGACAAACCTGCTGCCAACTTTTAGCTAGCTTTAGCTTCTGTGTTTTAGCATCACAACGTATGGAGGTAACCATGATGTTGATATTTCGAGTTTTATTTAAAAAAAATTAAAATAAAAAAATGTTATGGGGGGGGGGGGGGGGGGTAACTTTTCAAACATGGCGCTAACATTAGCTTAATTAGCTTGTTAGCTTGGTTTAGATGGATCTACAGTCGCAGACAGGTAATAAAAGGAATATTTTCTTTTTTAAATTAACTTTTTAATATAATTTTTTTAGTGGTAAATGAGTTCCTGTAAGCTAAGGCTGAGGTGATAAGGATTAGCAAACAGTCTGCTGAGTTTAATAAGATATAAGTGGGGCTATAGGGAACAGGAGGATGCACGTCCATGCAAGCTCAAAATGAGGTCAATGAGGATTTTAGTTAACTAGGTCAATCTGTTGCCCTCTTAAGCAATCGCCAACAGCTCCCTCATCACCCACTGATCAATGCTCACGCACACCAGCCAGAAAATATGTCACGTTGGGCAATCACTTATGATGCCGGTTTTGGAAGCTAAAATGTAATTAGGAAAAACCAAACGCGGCAGGTTTATCCAGTTATCTGCTCCTTCGTCTTTTGGACGAGAATTCCAGAAATAGCAAACTCCGCTGAAATACTACACGGGCGAAGGAGTCCTCCTCAACCCAGCGGACAGAAATTCCTCAGCTCTGTCAGAAAAAAAAAACCAAGAAGCCGGGTTTTTTCACCGCACATGAGACATTGCAGACGGTCTGGTCACTCAGACAAGAATACGACTCCTCTGGCAAACATCGCCGGCCAATAAAGAAGAAAGAAGGACCTCGGCTGAAACTTAATTGCTGCCATTCAGGCTTGTCTGGCCTGCAGCGAGGAGGAAACGGGCAGCGTTGTTTTTAGTTTTTTGTTTTTGAAAAGAGAGCCACTCAGAGAATTACTTAATCTGACAGTGAGAAGAGAGAGTTTGGCCTTTTAACGGCGAGAAGAAGCCTCTCATAGCCGCGGCAGCTCGTGAATCGATTACAAACACGACCATCCAAGCACTTAGAGATGCTGCACTCGATACCGCCCGCCTGTAATGTAATGTGAGGATTATGAAAGCAAGTGTCATCTGAGGTTGCCGTGCTTTACGACGTATTATACTTTATTTTCCAGTAATTAATAATCATTTTGGTGCTTTAAAACCGTAAAATCCATGCGCTTGGAAACAGAAATGCTGTATTTTGTGATTAATTGCTACGTTTAAGATCCCCTGACTAAGTCGCTCTTGGTTTGTCAGCCTTCAACCTTGTACTGGTGAAAGAAAAGTCCCGTCCCGTCTTTTCTTTTGTAAAGAAAATACTGTGAATGACGCTCCAAGCTGGCTATCACCGTGGTGAATCTGGTATTTTGACAGGTTTTTCCTTGATGTAAACATTTGGGGAACTCGGTCTTTGCCTCATATTACATCAACAACCACAGCAGTCACCAGCTCATAGCGGAAATTGGTTCACCCCCCCCCCCCCCACCACCACTTTTTGTCACCTAAAGGTTTGTCATGACATGCGTCTATAGTCACCACATCCACAAGTGTCCTCCTGCGTTTAAACCGTTGAAGATGACTCAAAACTTTGAGAGGAACTGGGTCATGCAGCAAGACGACGAGCCCAAGAAAGACTTTGAGAAATTTTGCGGAACGGCCAAGTCACACTTCTTAACGCCGTAGAAATGTTGAGGAAGGACGTGAAGCAAGGAAACCCACCAACATCTCAGAACTGAAGTGGTTCTGTTCTGAGAAACCGGCTAAAATCAGATCGGCAGTTACCGGTAACAAGGGTTGACGTATTTTCTCACATCTTGGCTATGAACAAATGGTTAATTCTCTTGTTTCGTGTGTTTGATCGGGTTGCATTTGTCGATTTACGGGACTTTTATGGAAAATCCTCCGATCTTTAAGCAGAAATTAAGAAAATCCTGAAGGATGCAAAACCCCTCAGGATTTTGCATCATGTAAATTCAATGTCATCTGGTCGTTTTTGCAAATTTTGGTAGAACAACCACCAAGACAAATGAAGTATTAGCTTTTTCTCCATTTTCTACTCTAAACATTTCCTGTATTCCTTCTGGGACACTTCCTCCTCTGCTCCACGCCACAAATGTCACTTACAAAAACAAACGTCCAGAGTTTACAGCACACTCGGCTCTTCTGATAAAACCAGCTCCTCCACGCAGGATCGTTCAATCTGGCCGGCGTTTTTACGTCAACGTCTCGCTCTCTCTTTCTAAAACTAATAACGGCCATCAGAGGTTTCACGGCGAGCTTCTGAAGGGACTAGCCGAGGATTTTCACCCAACCCATTTAAAAAGCATTTGTTTGAGTGCTGTCTGCTGGCGATGTGCTGGGAGAAAGTCATTTGTTTAGCCTCTGAGGACCATCAGCCAACCCAGCCGGAGCTTCTCCTCTCCAAATGCATTTGTTCCCACTCCTGAGATCCAGCAGGTCTCCACAGAGATCCTCGCTAATGAGCTCAGGAATCCCACCAAGACTCCAAATAAAATCAAATAAAAGCTTTTAGCGTTTTGCTTACACGTTGGATCCGACGGCGGTTTATTAAATCTCCCAAAGACGTGAAAGTTGACTTTGTCGAGCGTTTCTTCCTCAGAGTTTGGACACGATGAGACCAGGATACGGTTAGCTTAGCTTAGCTTAGCTTAGCATAAAGAGACTGGAAGCAGGATCCCCAGTCTGTTTGTGCTAAGCTAAGCCACGTATGATGATACGTCTTAAACCTGATCAATCATTCTGATCAGAGATGAACCGTTTCCATGGAGATTGAATAAAATTATCTGATCAGGTGGACGTGTTTGTGGAAAATAAACTACTGGAAATAGAACAGTAGAAGAAGAAGAAGAAGAAGGAAGAGGAGGAGGAGGAGAAGAATGAAAGTGCAAAGGGAAGAAGAGAACAATAAGGAGGACGAGGAGGAGAAGAGGAGCAGAAGAAAAATGAGGATGAAGAAGAAGTAAGACAAGGAGGAGAAGAAGAAGAAGGAAGAAGAGGAGGCAAAAGAAAGGAAGAAAGATAAAGAAGAGAAGAAGAAGAAACAAGAGAAGAAATAAAAGTAGGAGAAGAAGAGAAGAGGAAGAGAAGAAGAAGAAAGTAGGAGAAGAAGAGATGACGAAGAGAAGAAGGAGAAACGAGAAGAAATAAGAGTAGAAGAAGAAGAAGAGAATAAAGAGAAGGAAGAAGTGTCTCCTTGTCTTATTGAAGAAAGAAGAGTAGGAAAACAAGAAGAGAAGAAGAAGAAAGAAGAAGAAGAGCTAAGGTGAAGGAAAATGGAGCAAGAAGAAGGATTAGTAGTTTCTCCTCCAGAAGAAGACGACCAGGTGTCTCCACATGTGTCTCAGAGGCGGAGGTGGAGGCGGAGGCGACAGTTTCACATTTAACAGAAAAACTTTAAAAGGCGAGAAAGAAAATAACGTCCAGTCTGAAGCTACACCTGCTGAGCTCTGCACCAACCGACCCGTGACCTTTAACCTTTGAACTGACACCAGTCGCTTCCTGGCGGCCTCAACCAGCCCGACGACAAACATCAGCGCGTGAGAGGCTGAACGTCACGTGGCAGCAGCGCTTCACCGTCGCCGGTGCGTTCCTTTAACGTTCCTTCTTCTGCAGCGTCGCCGGTCGACCGGAGACCAAACACCGAAACCAGAGAGACGTGACTGTCGCCGACCCGTTCCAGTAAGTGTGTTTTCATATCTCACTGTTCACACACTGCGTTTGCATACGTTTACACGGCAGAGCGGAGGCCGGGGCCGTCATAAAGAGAGAACTAAAAGGGAGCAGTTCCCTTTAACGCTGACGCTTCAAAGCGAACAGCAACTCTGAGAATCAGCCGCTGATCATTTATCTCTGATGCAAAACAAACTTTGAATGAGATTTACACTGAGATACTGCAGAACACCTTAAAATAATTTACTTTTTGTGAGTTGGTTTGACATGGACAGGACGTTGTGATATGGGAGGAGGTCGGGGCGGATGGATGGGTCAACACTGTGACTTTTAGGTTTTTAGGACGATGCTTGAATCAAACTTTTACCCGTGACTTGTTGTGATGTCACCAACCACAGTTTTTTAATATGACAGTAGAATAAAAGCCCGGTCGGAACAATCAGCCACAACATTATGACCACCTTCCTAAAACTGTGCCGGTCCAATCTGTTTTTTGGCTGAGCTGCGTTCTTTGATGCTAGCATCTCTGGATGAAAATGTGGTTTCTGTCTTGGGACGTCCTTATTGGCATCGGGGGCCACCGATCAGCCATAACATTATGACCACCTTGCCAATATTGTGCAGGTTTCCCTTGTGATGACTCATCAGAGAATGGACATGGACCTTCTAAGGGCGTCCTGTGGTGTTAGTGGGGGCGATTTGAAGGGAGGGGCCTCTGTGGATCATCCCACAGATACTTGATCAGTCTGGGATCTAGTGAATGTGGAGGCCAGGTCAACACCTTGTGCTGTTCTTCTTCCTAAAGTGTTTTTGTGGCTGCATCCTGATGGGGATGGCTGCTGCCATCAAGAAGTGTCATTGCTATGGGGTGGGGGTGCCTGGTCTGGTCTAGGTGGGTGCTACATGTCTAAGTAACATCCACACCAATAAATGAAGCCAGGTCCAGAAGTTTCACAGCAGATCGAATGAATTGTCAGAAGGTGGTCGATGTTCTTCACGTCTCCTGTCAGGGGTCATAATGTTGTGGCTGATAATTGTCACCATTGTCCTTATCTTCTGAGGACAGGCAGTGAGTCGTCCTCGTCTCTGCATCAGGAGTTGAATCAAGCCGTGTTCATGTGTTGAACATCTGAGTCTTTGTTTCACGCAGCGACTGTTTAACTGCCGGTGCAACGTCACAACGAGCCTCAGAGAGGAAGAGCTCCCCTCCAGCGTCACAGAGGAGGAGGAGGAGGAGGTGGAGGAGGAGGAGGGGGAGGGGCCCCTCGCTGTCAAAACAGGATGCAGGTCACACCTTATCATGGCAGCACATCAAACCAGGACTCCACGCCCTCAGCCTCTTCTCTGTTTGGGCTAAACAGACGCCGCGGCCTCGCTCAACATTTCCGAGCCCAAGCAGCAGGTGTGACTGGCCTGGAAGATAAACAGCGCTATAATTACCCCGGGACGTTTGTCCAACCGTCGTCCCGATCAATCTACGGCTATTTTTAGATTCTGTTGTCTCATGTTATCTGAATGAAGACCTGCCTGGTTCCTCCTCTTCTTCTTCTTGTTACGTATCATCGACCAGGCGGAGACGTCTTCCTGCTCCTCGGCCGAGTCCGACCTCAACGTTACTGAGGAGGTTTATCTTTTTTTAATTTATTTTAACTGAAACTTTCGTCATCGCTTCAGCTGGAGACAAACGACAACCGTCAGCAGATTCACTCAAGCGCTTTACGTTTCATTTCTACGTATTTACACTTGATTTACGGTTTGTTAATGAATCAAATACTCAAATATAAACGTAACAGACGGCTGTGTTGATCATTTAAGTCATTTTTAAAGGATAAATACCAACAAAAAATTAGAAAATCAGCCGTTTTCTTTCTCTTATGTTACAGGAAGATTAATATTTTAGAGTTTGTGACGATACGTTTGTGACGGTGATACAGCGTCTACTTTAAGTTTCATTTTAGATCTTTTTCTCGAGGATATGCTCATTTATACTTTACTTTAAGTTAGTTAAACAATTAAATACTCAAATATTTAATGTTTTAGACTCAATTAATTCTTAGATTAATCAATAATTGCAAAGTTAGTTGACAATTTACTCAAGTGTTGTCTTTAAGTTTTATAGTTTTTAGGCATTTTACCTGAAGATATCCTCATTTATACGTTTATTTAAGTTAGTTAATTAATCAAATATATATATATCTTAACTTAAATCAACAGCCGACATGTTTTCCAGTTATTATTTAAGCTTTTTTTAGGAATAAAACACCAAAATCAAAGTCAAATGTTTTAGTCTCAATGAATCCTAACATTAATCAATAATTACAATTTACTCAAACGGTGCCGTTAAGTTTCATTTTAGGTCCTTTACTTGAGGATATCCTCGTTTATACTTTACCTACAGCTGGTTAATTAGTCAAACACCCATGTATAAACGTAACTGGCAGCTGTGTTGATCATTTAAGTCACTTTTTAAGAATAAAATACCAAAAACAAAGATGCCACAAAGAGAATTCATCTGTTTTCTTTCTTTCACATTAGTAGAAGCTGAATATTTCAGGGTTTCTTTCTCCTTTTGGACGTAACAATCGACATTTTCTGTGTTTTTAAAAGCTCATTACTAAACCTTAAACCTTCCATCTCTGCTGTTTCATGACATTTCAGATGATCGTGGGTTGTAAAGCCGCTCAGTTAAACCTCCTGAGAGTCTCAAACAGATGAAATTAGCTGAAGTAGCTCCACCTCCAGCTGCTACAACAGACAAAGCCTCTGCAGATCATCGGGGCCTTTCCTCCACTCGAAGCCTGAACACTTTTAAACTTCCTCTGCTTTAAACTCCGCTCGCTGATCACGCCTCCTTCCCTCGCTTCGAGCTGCACTAAAGCGCAGTCGATGCGGTTTTCAAGTGCATCCCGTTTCCACCCCGCATGCCGGCATTACTCATCGTTAACAGATGAAAACAATGACTCAACTTGTAGGCGCATGCCAGGCATACCCGGCTTTGTGCCTGAAACACACCGCATCATGTTTGTGGGGCTTGTGAGAGCTTGTGTCATCGCTGCCGATTCAAACGGCGACGCTTTAAAGGGTCACGGCGCTCTCTCTTCACACGTGAAGCTCGGAGGAGGTTTGACAGATAAAGAAAAGCAGAACATCAGCACAGTTCCTTTAATCCACCACATCTGTTCCAGGACACGAGGAAACATTTCACCCGTGGCAACAACGGTTGGATAAAGAGCATAAACAGTTTCAGGACAAGCCTTGAAACCTGGTTTTACTCGTCTTTATTTCCCCACACTGTACGGTTGAGGCTCCGAGGCACCAGGGCCGATGAGTCACAGATATTCAGGAGCCAGACTGGAGGTTTTGGGGAAAGGCCTGCAGCTACAGTTGGACCAGGAGAACAAGATCATTTGCTTGTCATTACAGACACAGACGAAAGTGTAGAAGGTGGAGCATGCAAAGAGGCCGGATAGTGAGGTGAAACCAGAGAGGAGATCCCCGAGTAAAGAGCTGCAGCAGGAAGCAGGAAGCGACTGGTTGTAGGTCTCGTGTCGGCGCACGGTCGATGGGTTTACCTCGGAGAACTCGGTAAAGCAAACACTAGTCAGCTAGCATGCTACACTAGCTAGCTTTGAAAACATGAAGCAAAGACGTGAGCTAGCATTTTTAGCTAGCATTAGCTGTCCTTTTGTGACACTATGATTGAAGCTAGCAACATCAACTAAACTAACTTTGGAAAGTCAAAGCTATTTTGGCTAGCATTTTGACCCTTCATTCAAAGAAAGTAAGCTAGTTAGCATTAGCCATGTCTTTCATGAGTCCTCTTGTAGAAATGCCCTGCTACTACATTTGGAATTCAAACAGGAGGTCGTAGCTAGTTTGTGTAGCTCGCTAACAGTAGCATTTATATGATTCTATACAACAAAGGAAGGGAGCTAGCTAACATTATCCGTCTCTCCTTCCCCCTGTTATTTCAGGCTGATGTTAGAAACTAACAAGCTACACTAAACTAGCTTGGTGAAGTGCGAGCTCATTTGGCTAGCTAGCTAATGATTCCAAAGAGACATTTGACTCGAATCCCCGTGTAGCGCTAATCTTCCATTCAACAACATAAGGAGGATAGCTAGCTAGCATCAGCTGTCTTTTTTACATATATAGATTTAGATGTCAAATTATCTCGCTTTGAGACGTTGAAGCTATCTTGTCAAGCTTGCTTTCGGTACATTTCAACATCTACAGAGTTAGCCAGAGCCCTCAAACTCAAAAATGCTAGCATTAGCTATGTAGCCGTGCCATGCTGTTAGATTTTTATATTACAGTAAAGTTAGAAGCCAGAAAGCCACGCTAGCTTTGGATATCAATTATTATTTTGACTTATATTTGCACTGGTGCTAATTTATATTCAGATATTCTAAGCTAGCTCGCTAATGCTCATTTGCAGCTAGCCTCACATCAAACAGCCTCTCTTTTGTGAATCACACGAAGCAAACGACCAATTTGAAACAATGAAATAATAAAAAAATCAACCTCTGACGACTTCAGTCCGTTAATTAAACTATTTTCTACCGACATCTGACCCAGCGTAAAAATATCTTCAACCACAAAGATGCACAAAAATAGAAATAAATGAATAAAAAGCGTCAAGTCTACAAAGGATCTAAACTCAGAGGAGCAGAGCATCAATCTTCATTAAAGGCCTCTCTGGCTGGGCGCTACGTTAACAGCCTCTGATGGATGACACCTTTAAGGTCCCATTAAAAAGGTAAGCAGCGCTCATGAGCAGCTTCTGATTAGCACTCGGGCCTCGAGAGGTGAGCACCAGGCCTCGAAGCTCTTTACGTGTTTTTAACCAAAGTGTTTGCAGAGCTGTGGAGGTCCAACGGGGAGGACTCTGGGTTCCCATGAGAGGAGGACGACGGCATGCTTTGACTTGCTGAGGCAGCGTTGGGGTTAAACAATACTCTGAGAGGTGGAGGTTTAGCTTAGCTTTTTACGACTAATTCTAGCTTCTCAATCCGTTTGCCATCACACGAGACAAAGAAAAGCAAATTGTGACAAATATTTTTACGCCATTTAATGCGGCGACGGCTGATTAATTGCTAATTACGGCGCATACTAAACGGGATATCGAGCCGGACGGAGGTAAACTAGTTCCTCCTCCTCCTCCTCCTCCATCCGCCGCCTCTCCTCTCCCGCGAGTTGAAGGTTAATGACGGAGGAATGCTGCACAGGAATACAAATCAGAAAGAGACGTGGATGGATGCAGGGAGGAAGACTAGACCGAACAGGAGCAGCAGCAGCTAAAGCCAGAGATTACAAACTAATTTTAAAACCACCTTTAATAATAATAATACTGATCAGCTCTATTATCTGCTGCAGAGCTTCAATGTTGCCTCAGATCTCACCGGAGCAACAAATGTGTATTAGTCCGCCTCAGAAAACAGTCCCAACAAACTCAGCTGCTGCTTTAATGATGAAAAGATTTAGTTTTTAGGTGTTTATTGAGAAATACTGACCAACTATGAACAGCTAAAGCTAATTAAGAGTGCAGAGTGACCCTGGACTACACCTGGGCTGTCCTCCAAACACATCAACGCCCACCGCACGACTCCTTCCTCTTAATTTTATACGCCACGTGCGCTCGCCGTGGTGAAAAACCATTTTTCAAAAAGTGCCACGTTTTGCCAATAGCTGCCCTCGCGCCGCTAAAAACAGAATTGATCCCGCAGAGCTTAGCGGTGCAACGCGTTCGCCATTAACGCTGATCAACAAACCGAGAGGCCGAGCGCGGACGTCCCTCGGCGCCGTGCATCATTCAGGAGGCCGAGCGCCGACGCATCGATTATTCGTAAAGTTGCAGATGAGAGGCGGTGATGGGTGTACGCTAACGGCCCCGAGGCCTCGCGCATGTATCAGTGTTGATTAGCAAGTTATTAGCGATTTAGTTCAGTCAGCGGTTTGAATATGGAGGCACGGAGAGTGTAAAGGTTGCTGAGACTTTATTTGAACAATTGATTTATTCAGGCAAGAAAACAAACTTTTTTTTCCTCTGCATCACTTTTACTCCATCTCAACTTTGCTGTAATGTCATTTAAAGCCTCGTAGCACAACATTTATCTGCAAGATTAATTTAATTAACTTTTAAAACACAATAAAGAGCAAATATTTGCTTTTTGTCTGTTTTTTATGCTGCGTATTATTTAGAATTTGTCATTTTTGCTTCATCATAAATAAAATTGTATATATTTTTTTCTAAATCTGTTGATTATTTTAAATATTTTTCTTGTATTGTGAATTATTTATTATATTTTATTAATTTATTATAATTTTTGATTGAAGTCTCAAATATTAATCTTTTTGCTAGCTGCTAAAATAATAATTTTATTTGAACACGACCCCTATGAATGAAAAAACACAAGTTTTGACCAACTGAAATCATTTTATGTGCATTTAAGTCCCGCCCACTAACACAGAAGGGGCGGAGCTTATGACCTTATGACCAGGGGGAGCTCTACTTGCCTTGGCTTTACTTTAGACCCATGTCCATCTTTATACTGTTCGTGGTTAGAACCAAAAACCTTCCTGCTGTGATGCTAAATGCTAAAAGCGCTAACGTTCATGGAAATCTACCGGGTTTAGTTTTAGAGGTCCAGATGGCGACACAACGACGACTCTCTGCGTCTCTTAACCAACAACTTTCACTGTAATAGTACAAATATTCAGCGGCTCAGCTACAGTTTCATTTTTAAAACTTCTTCTTTTGTGGATTTTGCCATCGACTTTTCATTTTTAGGCGTATTTTATGCAAATCAATGTATTTATGTCATCGATGAGTGGTTGTAGAGCTAAAGGAGGCCCTGGAATATGAATAAATGAATTAATAAACTACTGCTCTTTGCTGTTAATGTTTGTTTTTATTACTTTTATTTCTATACGGAACTTGAAATGATGCAAAACTGAACTCCTTTTAGTTCAAAGACCACTGAGACAGAAAGGGCAAACTTTTGGCTGGACTCTGGTTGATTCTCATTCGCTTTAGCCCCGAAGCAACAGACCGGTGACAGAGTTCAGGTCTGAGTCTCAAATTCTGCACCGCGGTGAACGAACCGACAGAAACGTGGACACAAACTCTGTCGCAGCGATTAGAGGAAGATATCTGAGTTAACAGATCCACCGTGAGGGAAAACTCTCTAACTGACCACTGGGGTTTAGGTTAAGACCTGAAACACGAATAAAACATGACATTTATTTCAGTTTTTGACCATTTTTAAACCCAAACCAGGAGATGGATGAATCATTTCAGTCCTCAGCAGATAAATAAGAAGAGGAGAGAGGACGTAGAGGTTCCTGAATGGTGACATGGTCGATGTCGGATCAGACGGAGGTAAGGAGGCGTGAACTTGACCTCCTGTAAGGAGCAAGCAGCTTAAACGTGACCTAATAACCATGTGACGCTCTGAGAACACGCTTCCCTGAAATAACCAGAAACTAATCAGAGCAGCCGATAATTCAAACCTGAACGCTCCACGTCGTGTTTACGGCGAACGCTTAAAGAGTCCAGGAGTCCTCAGAGACTGAACCGACGCTGAGATCTTAAAGCTGAAGGCTCTACGTGGATATTCATGCTCCCCTGAGGATGACTCCCAGGTTCATTCTAATTTAAATCATCCACTAAGTGACATGTTTGCTCCAAAACGCACAAAAACAGTTTGTTTCATCTCTATAAAGCATTTTCCGACACTAGAAACAACGGCTAACTGATGCTTTTGCTCTAAAATGACGTAGAAGTAGTGATTTAAAGGGCACATACACGTTTTACAGCCTAATCTGAGAGTAAACATCAGAGTTTGAGTCAGTTAAATCTCTGCAAGCAAACGTGGCTGCATGCTGCGTTTTTTTTCATGGTTTGGTCGATAAAATTTTGTAAAACATTCATCTAGAGCTCCATATTTGTGTTTCCAGCTCTAGTTTATTCTAATTTAAGTTAATTTTTTTTACCTGTATGAAGCTAAAAACATCAACTTATGGACATTTTTGCTCCAAACTGAATTAAAACTAATTTACATCAAAACCCATCGAGGTAAACAACTTTACAGTTTCAGTTTTACCAAAAAAAATGCATTTTCTGCTTTAATCGTCTTTAAAGTTTGATTTTGATGATGTTTATTGTCGTTATCAGTTATTTTCTTCATAGTTTGATCAATAAAATGTTAACAAATGACGTAAAACACACATCTAGAAATCCAAATTTGCATTTCCAGCTCTTTGTGTCTAAGACAAAAACTAATCAATTGTTTGAGACTCTTGAGGCTGTAAACAGCTAACAGCTGACATTTTTGAAAGTATTTAGGTTTTAATAAAGATTATTTTCATTATTGATTATTTTCTCTGTGGTTTAGTCGATAAAACGTCAGAAAATTCTGTAAAATATTCATCAATAACTCCAAAAGTGTGTTTTCATCTTCTCGTATTCTAGTTTATTCTAATTTAAGGCAAAGATTCTGCAAGTTTTGTTAAATATTCATCAAGAACGATTGTGATTTAAGACAAAAAATGTTTGTTTTTTTAATTTGTGAAGCTAAAACCAACAGCTAACTGACATGTTTGCTCCTAAATGCACCAACAGTTTCAGATGAATCACAACAAACGCGTTTTTAACGTTTGGTTCTTGTGACTGTGACGGTTTGGATAATGAACATTCTGTCATTTTCTTCACGGTTTAGTTAATAAAACGCAGAAAATCCTGTAAAATATTCATGAAGAAATCCAAATGTGTATTTTCAGCTCCTTGTTTTCCAGTTTATTCTAATTTAAGAAAGCAACTAGACATGTTTAATCAAATTATGTTAACAAATGATGTAAAACACACATCCAGTAATCTAAATTTGCATTCCCAGCTCTTTGTGTTTAGTTTATTCCAATTTTTTTATACTTATGAGTCTGTAAACAACAGCTACTGACACTTCTGGTTAACCTAAACCATAGATCTACATTTCGTAGCATTAACTTCACTATAAACGCAGCATTTTCTGCACCAAAGTCTGATTTTGATCAGTTCATTTATTCACCGTTTCACCAACGTAACATCAGATATATCTGGTTTATTCAAACAACTAAGTATTCTTTTGATATTTATGAAGCTAAAAACACATCACGTCACTGAGAGCTGCAGCACGCCGTCTCTCCTCTCTACAATAAAGAGTGACCAACTTTATCTGTGATGAACACTGAGCGTTTGTTGTGGAGAGCGAGGGTCTGCAGCACATGTGCCAGTTCATTTCCTCAAGGTCTGCCGCTGCCGCTGCAGGAAGAAAGAAAGCCTCCCTCCTCCGGTGCAGCCCACACGTGGGGAGATTACATCTTTTATTTATCGCTCCTTGGCTCGATTTTTCCTGCAAATTCCAGGCTGGGGTGCAATCAGCCAAGAAGCCCTCCCTGTGTGCGTGTTGTTATTTCTGTTTGTGAGGATGCAGATGGAGCATCTCAGGTTTAGTTACAGCAGAAACACAGAGGAGTGTGTTGTGTATTCACACGAGGGGGGGGGGTTAGGGGGGGCAGAGAGCGATGGGTCGTGCAGAGACTCACGCATTCAGATTGCATTACAATTCAAATTAAGCATGCGGAGTAATGGGATTACAGCGGGGAGGTGTCCCGAGTCTGGTGAGCTCACAGGTGACAGACGGCAACGCAATCAAAGCGTCCCGGGACGAGAGGACGAGGAGACGCCGCTCCAGTCCTACACATAACACCAGCCTCATTTTTACCTCCTCATGTCACGTTTATTCTAATTTAAAAACATTTCTTTATAAAAAAATGAAGCTAAAAACATCGACTACCTGATGTTTGATCTGATTTATCACAACAAATGCTTCATGTTCATCGTTTCCTGCATCTTTAAAGCTAGATTTCTGAAACTGTTTAGAGTTTGATGATGATTATTTTCATTATCAGTTGTTTTCTTTACGGTTTAATCAATAAAAAGTCAGAAAATCATGTAAAATATTAATCAATAACTCCAAATGTGTGTCTTCAGCTCCTTGTTTTCTTGTTTATAGTAATTTAAAACAAAAACTACACATATTTCATTAAGTTATGTTAAATATTCATTGAGAACTCTTCTAATTTAAGACAAAAATACATTTATTTACATTTGTGAAGCTACAAACAGCAGCTAACTGACACGTTTTCAGAAGAATCACAACAAGTTGCTGCATTTTCACAACTTCCTGCATATTTAAAGTTTGGTTCCTGAGACTTTTTAGGTTTTAATAAAGATTATTTTCATTATTGATTATTTTCTCTGTGGTTTACTTAATAAAACACCAGAAAATCCTGTTAAATATTCATCAGCGACTCCAACTGTGTTTTCATCTCCTCATTTTCTAGTTTATTCTAATTTAAGGCAAAAACTCTGCAAGTTATGTTAAATATTCATCAAGAACGATTGTGATTTACATTTGTGAAGCTAAAAACAGCAGCTAACCGACATGTTTGCTCCTAAATGCACCAACAGTTTCAGACTTATAACAAATGCTGCTTTTTCAGGACTTCCTGCATATTTAACGTTTGGTTCATGAGACTGTTACGGTTTTGATAATTTGATTTCATGGTTCAGTTAATAAAACATCAGAAAATCATATAAAATCTTCATCAAGAACTCTAAATGTGTGTTTTCAGCTCCTTGTTTTCCAGTTTATTGTCATTTAAGAAAGCAACGAGGCTAATTTAATCAATTATGTTAAATATTCATCAAGAACTCTTCTGATTTAAGACCATAAATAGAGATTTTTTTCACTTGTGATACTAAAAACAACTTCTAACCGTCACGTTTGCTCCTATCACAACACATGCTGCATTTTCAGGACGTGGTTTGGTTTCTGAGGCTGTTTTGATAAAGAAATAATCTTTATCAGTCGTTTCCTTCATGGTTGAGTCGATAAAACATCAGAAAACTACACAACAAGAACTCCAGATATATGTTTTCAGCTCCTCGTTTCCAGTTTAAGACAAAAACGAAGCGTTTTCCAATATTTATGAGGCTAGAAACGACACCAAGTTTGCTCCAAATTAACTTCCTCCCACCAAATCTCCTGAGCCTCGACGAGGGGGTGAAAAGATGCTTTTGTTTGCCCTCTGTGCTCGGAGGTGACGGGAAGCTCGGGGGACGCAAATGAACATGAAAATGGGAACAAAGTGGGAAACTCACAAAGGGAGAAATTAAAATGTGAAAAGGAGGAAAAACAAAACAAAACTACACAAAACAGAAATAGAATCAAATCACAGATCGGAAGGAAGGAAGGAAGGAAAGTGGTGGAAGCACACAGGTGTCCAAAAACAACAACAAGCGCGCAGCAACTAGTTCATATGTGAGTCATTTAAATGTTCATCCTCAGCTGAGACACAACAACTCATTCAAATGCAATGTGTGTCAGTTAAGACCCAGCCCTGTGTTACTTCCTTTATTACTCAACCACTTTTATGTAATCACACAAAACTGATTTATAAAAAGGTCACGGTGACTGTGTGGCTTCTGGCTGAAACAATCTGCTGATGCTTCAGATAATAAAAAAATAACAAACTTTGAATTGTGCTAAAAGCAAAGTGAGCGGCTTGAGTCTGC
This sequence comes from Planiliza haematocheilus, assembly GCA_005024645.1. Taxonomy (NCBI): domain Eukaryota; kingdom Metazoa; phylum Chordata; class Actinopteri; order Mugiliformes; family Mugilidae; genus Planiliza; species Planiliza haematocheilus. The sequence goes on from SRSE01000476.1 coordinate 102,653, forward strand.
GTCAGTCTGAGAAAGTTTCACAATGAACTGAGATGTGTCAACGTGGGGATTCCTCTTTTGTTAAAGCCACAGCTTGATTTGCAGCATTTTGAGGCTTTTTTTCTTTTCTTTCTTTACATTTAAACTGAGCCCCGAGCTAAACGGGATTTAAATGCCCCAGTCACACATTAATGCCATTCATGCGGGCAGCACATTTAAAGCCCCCCTCCTTTTGTCGGCTCTCTGTGGCTCTGTCGCCCCTTTGTTGTCACTTTATCTGAATCTAAAAACCTAGAATTAGTTTATTTTTTTTAATCTCTAATGTTCCCGTGCTGCCCGGTTGTTGGGGTTGTTCGGTTTCCGTACCCGTTCACCCCGCTCCCATCACTCACCGACTTGCAGGACGTTGTCCACGCAGCCGCTCTCCAGCAGAGCGATGCCCCGGCGGAAGGGCAGCCGCGTCTCGTCGCAGCTCTCCCCGCTACTTCCGATCTCCTCTCCGCCGCTGTTGAACGACGAGTACATGCAGATTTCCCGTTCGCTCCTCGGGAAGGACCAGTACACGATCCGCCTCTGGACGGGCTCCGGGATCCGCTCGAAACGCTCCTCCACCCGCTGGAACGGCCACTTCTCCGCGACTTTCCTCGCCGCGATGTCCAGGAGAGACTCCGGGCTCTGGGTTCGGCTCGACTCGCCCTGCGCGGCCGCGGAGCCGCCGCACGGAGCCCCGGCGGCCCGCTGGCCTTGCCTACACGTCGCTCCGTAGCCCGGTCGACAGCAGAGCCGCTTGGCCGGGGGCTGCTGTGCGCGCTCCGCCATGATAGCTCCGCTTTAACGGCGACGGAGGAAGTCAACGCACCGTACGAACGGGACGGGGAAGGGAGACGCTTCGCCACGGCTTGATTATCGGCCGTGTGCGGCCAAATCATCCTTTTAAGGGAACATGGGGGCAGGGCTTCTCCGGGGCTTGTCAAACCCCTTTGTTGACAAATGAAGGGAAGGCGGGGTCTGACCGGCTGGCTCCGGGGCTCCGAGCTAAACACGGACTGGAGGGCGGAACTCCCGCACGGCCGCTAATCCTTTGTGAAACCCGAGTAAAACGCGTTGAAATGCGGGTAGTTTGTCCAGAGGAGCTTCTTCCAGGCGGTGGTTGTTTTTCTGGTTTTTATTTTTTATTTTTTGAGGGCGTTAAGTCGAACCACGGACGCAGAGTCGAGGCTTTTGTCTGGCGGAGAGCCGGAGCAGGAGGACCGAGCGCTGGGAGCCTATGGGCGGTTATTGGCCTGTCAACACTCGAGCCTCGTGGTTTTGGGGGATGGGGCCGTGAACGCAGCACCACCCCCTGTGACGTTTACGCTCCACTGGAATGTGGAGCGTTTAAAAAAAACAAAAACACACGGGCTCATTATGGGAAGTATGGAGGCCCAATGGTGTCGATGTTTATTTACCATATTTAAATGAAATTTATAATGTAAAAGTTTTAATAAAAAAAATAAAAAAGAACACAGATGATTGTCTAATTGTGGGGATTATGGAGGCTCAGTGGTGCTAATAATAAAAAAAAAGATAATTTACAAAATCAATGTCACGGTAATAGTTTGAGGTACTAATGAACCACTGGTTAGACTATTAAGATGAAAATGAGATAAAAAAAAAAAGCACTGGTTATTATCAGGCCAGTGTTGCTAATATTTATTCACTATTTAGGTGAAAACAATCATGTAAAAATCTCAATAAACAATGAGAAATGAAAAACTCAAGCGATTGATTGTGGAAATTATGGAGGCTCAATGGTGCCAATATTTGTTCACTATTTAGATTAAATTGATCTGTCTGATTGTGGGAAATGTGGCGTTCCAATGGTGCTCATGAAAGAGAATCAACTATTAGCTGACTATACATGTGAAAATTATAAAAGTGAAAAATTAAAGAACAGCTTATTATGGTATATATGGAGACCCAATGGTGCCAATAAAAGTTGACTTTTTTGATGAAAAATATAAAACGTGTCTGCTTGTGGGAATTATGGATGCTCAATTGTGTCAAGAAATGAAAACTAACTGCTGACTGGCTGTTTAAGTTCAATTATCACATCGGCTTATTATGAGAAATATGGAGGACCAATGGTGCGAACAAAATAAAATATAAAAGCTTAAAAAGAGTCAGAATTTCTAGTGACTAATCCAATAGTTATGTGTATTAGAAAACAATAAGAATAAAAAGTAAAATAATTATTATTAATATGCTATATATAGTAAAGCCAACCTGAATCATGTTAGATATTACAGCTAATTAATAAATGTATTTGGCTGTTTTCATTTACGATTGATAAAATACAATAGAAAGCGCATCAACCGGATCAACGTTCACACCCCAAACCAACTGCACCGAGTTCAATAGCCACATTGTTTTTGACTTAGTGCCTTCGGGGCAATAGGCTGGTTTGGTTAACTGCTCTCACCTGAACTCTCAGGTGTAAATAGTCCCTGAATGAATGAGTACAATCAAAACAGTGAGTTGAGAATGAAAATGTCTGCCAGGTTGAACAGCTGTGTCCACATTCATTACAATAAACTGGCCTCCTGTTAAAAACACGTTGCGCTAACGTCTCTCTAACTGCCATGACTTACCTCCCTGTGCAAATTCTGAAAACTCGAATTAGCATTAGCATTAGCATTAACATTAAAGCTGCAATAAGAACTAGTTTTCTTTTCTTTGTCTTTGTCTTTCTAGGACAGCACAATATGTTGCACAGGGGGGACATTGCAGAAGCCCCATCTAAAGACGCTGGATATGTCCTTTTGATCTGCACCAGGGGAACATTTCAGACACAGTTTTATTTGTGCATAAACACCCAATTTATCACCGTAATGAGTTTATCTGTCGTGTTTTTTCCCCTTCTTCTTCTTCCAGTTACAGTACCACCTGCTGCTGGTGCAGGACAGAGTTATCAGCGGCCTCATTTCAGCACACTCGCTCCATGCTGTGTAAATGATTTAGGCCCCCTGGTTGAAAAATCTTGACTATTGTCTCATTTTCCCCCTGCAGACAGCATCGAAGAAGCACAGTAATGACTGAGCCTATTCACCCAGCATGGTGGGAACAGTGGGTGGGCTGAGGGAGGAAGACGGCAGCGCTGACACACAAGGCTCAGTGGTGTTGAATAAGATGGTAAAACCTCCTAACAACTGACTTAGTGCTCATTTTTTAAGGCATTCAGCTGCATCTCTCTCTCTCTCTCTCTCTCTCTCTCTCTCTCTCTGTCTCTCTCTCTATCTAGTGCTGCATTAAATTTAAATTTCATTATGTTAATAAGGTTTTTATCTCCTTCTTCGCTGCGAGCACATTTAATCAGCACACCTCCCCTCTTTTAAAATGCTGCCACACTTTTGTCCGTTTTCTTTTTTTTTACTTTACACTGAAATATCTCTACAATTATTTGTTGGATTGGAACCAAATTTGGTGCAAACATTCATGGCTCCTAGATGATGCTTTAAAAAGACTTTGGAGACTCTCAGAGTTTTCCTTCAGTGGCACCGGGGTTTTAGGCGCAGACTTTGTGTTGTTACCAAGAGTCAAGATTCAAAGAGTTTATTGTCATGTGCACAGTGTAGTAACACGTTTCCCTGTACAATGAAATTCTTCTTTTGCCGTCCACCCAAATGCCTAATATATATACATATATATAAAATATAAAAATGGTAATGATAACCAGTAGAAATATCGATACTATATAAATAAAACTGAGTTGAATTGGCAGCACAAGGTGGAAGCTCAACACCTACTGGATGGAGGAACTTTGATCCACTCATGAATATGCCTAAGGTTACCTTTATGACTACGTCGGCATTACTCTTTTATCCATCTACGCATGAATCCCATCCAAAAACAAAAAAATTGATGGACGTCCAAACGGAGCTTCTCCAAATCAAAGTTCCTCCACTAAATTTTGATTTAGCTTTGGACTAGCATCCTGGCTAGTCTCCCCCCTCCCCCCTCAGTATTAGTATTGATGAACTGAACTTGAGATGTGCTGCCACTCCGCCCAGTGGTCACAAACGGTATTGCAATAAGAACAACACTACTACTAAAATGTTTTTTGTTTTTTTGTTTTGTTTTTTTACCCAAAATTTGCAAATATAAACGATTAAAAATATAAATGAACACCTCTAACTTCTATTTTCTCATAGCCAAGAAAAATTTGTACAAAAGATAAATAAGTATTTTGGGCCGCGTTGTCACACGAGTGTCACGTACCGGATGCTACCATTATTCTGATCAGAGACGAGCTGTTTCCATGGAGACGAGTTCAAATGATGTGATTGGATCACATCAAAACATCAATTAACTGTAGGACTGCACTGATGAAGAGATCTACTGGAAACAGAAGAAGAAGAAGAAGGAGGAGGAGCATTAATGGAAAGAAGAAGAAGAAGAAGAAATGAAGAATACAAGGAGAAGAAAGAAGAGAGAACGAGGAAGTGATTAATACTAAGAAGAAGCGGAATAAAAGGAGACTAATAAGAGAATGGAGAAAAAGAGAAAAGAGGAGGAAGAGGAGAAAAAGAGTAAGGAGTTGGAGGAGGAGAAGGCTGTCCCGTCCTGAATGTGTAGAGTCTTAGAAGACGACCAAGATATCTCCACGTCTCCATCGTCTCTGTCCACATTGATTCCATCTTGGTTCATTGGCTGTTTCTAACCTCCGTGTTTCTGTCCATCCTGGAAACTCTTCGTGTTTACTCCACGTGGAGCAGACATGATCACAGATTTATTCCAGATTACTTCCAGAACTTCTACTCCTCGTCCACCTATACTGTGATTATCAGAAGAGTCCTAGTCACCATGTAAACGTAGCCAGGGCTTCAAGCTGCAGCTCTTCCTGCACATATACATTCTATACAAGAGGTAATATACATAATAATGCAGAACGTCTTGCAGCTGGGAGCGTCATATTTTAAATACCATGCTGGTGTTCAGCTGTAAAGAATTCTTTAGGACTCCCATTAACGTGATTTCTATGGTTGGACTCTCTCTGCTCGGCTAAAGTGGCCGGTAAGGGTGATAATGACACCCTGCTCACTCCTGGGGATAATCGCACACGCTGGGACATGTGCACAACACAAACCCGTGCTATCTGCTCATTTGCATCCTCATCAGTATGCATGAAATTTCTCGCTCGAACTTTAATACCCTAACTGCTGCATAATACACTTTAATGAGCATAAAAGTGAGCATGACAATTAAAACTCGCATTAATCACTAAACGCTGAGGGGCGGGGATGCGATGGGGGAGGATACTGAGGGCTGGGGGATAAAGAGGACGAGGAGAGGGGAGAAATGGTGAAAAATGAATGGACGCAAAGAGAAATGTGTTGGAGACTCATATATAGACGTAAATATATATATATTTGGTGTGGCGTCTCCACGGGAACAGCAGACGAACGGTGTGGACAAACCTCTCACTACTTTATCCTTCTATCATTTCCTCTTTCTACCCTTCTCTCCCTTTGTTCCTCTTCCTCTTCACAGACTGACAGGGAGTATCGTTCACAAAGAGGATTACATTCCCCGGTAATGAAAACCTTTACTGTAGCTCCCCCCTTCCCTCCTTCCCCTTCCCTTCCCTTCCCTTCCCTTCACCAGCACAGATGATTTGGAGCTTATGAATATTCACAAAGCTCAGGTGTCAATTTTATGCCTGTTTTCTGCATGCACATTTTCTGTTTATTAAATATCCCATGAAGTCGCTTTTAATTTATATTCTCATCTGATGAGTGTGAATGTTTGCTGAACAAGGCAAAACTGAATTAGCTGCACTTCAGAAGCGTAAACTGGACTTTTAAGAGGAAGTCTAGGGTAATCGTGAGTTAGCATCTGTCAGGTTAGCCTCAGTATGAGAACAGAGGACGTCAAACTCTTTAATAATTCACACGTAGCATGTTTTACGACAATTAAAACGTGTGAACGCGTTTATGTTTTGTGATTATTAAAAATGTTTGGAATCAGACTTTTTTTCTTTTATTGAACAAAAAATAAAAACTGAATTTCATTAAATCATCCAGAATATCCCACAGATGCTGGACTGGATTGAGGTTTGGAGTAATTGCTAAGTCAACACCTTTAACTTGTTTTTCGTCGTCTTTCCTAAACTATTCCTGAACCAGGGAGGATTATCCTGCTAAAAGAAGACACTGGTATTAGGGAATATCCACTCTATGAAAACGTGAACACATTTTAGTTCAGGGGCCACATTCAGCCCCGTTTGATGTCACGGGGGCCGGACCAATGACACGATAACGTAGTTACCGATAAATAACGACATCGTTCTCCAAACTGGACATTTATTAAGAAAAAGAAGTGCTTTTTCTGTTTAGTTCTACAATTACTTTGATTGGAAAAATTGCAGTTAATGTCTTCAGTGTAATTTTTGCACTTGCTAATTCATCCCACGGGCCAGATTAGACTCTGTGGCGGCCCGGTTTTGGCCCCTGGGCCGTATGTTTGACATGTACGGTCTAAAACGATGCTCTGACAGGGTGGTAGACGTTAAAGTAACAAACCCTCATGAGCTGCAGTTTTGGAGATGATCTTTGCAAAATGTTCATCTCGCTGCTTTGACAGGAGGAGCCATAACAACCACATAATGCATGGGTGGTCATAATGGTATGGCTGATCAATGTAAATAATTACAGGAGTTTTAAATATTTCAATAACACCTGCAGACACACACATGAATTACCTGCTGCAGACTGTATAATTTATTGCATCCTCAAACACGTTAATCACCGCAATTAAACGTAAAGACGCCTGTGAACGGATCCAACACACACACACACACCTCCTCGTCTTTACGTTCATTTTCACGAGACCTATGCTGTCACACTTAAATTTAAAGATTTATGTCACCAGACCGTTAAAAAAGGGCGGGTCCCCACATGTCCCCACAACGTCAGTGACGACTCAGGCGCAGAGTCCACCAGCTAAACGCCATTTTTGTTACAGAAACATTTCTCTTCCTGATTTTTGTTAAGTTGTGGACAAAGATCAGAATGAGTCCTCTACGCGTCCTGGGTGTCTTCACAACGGGACTTTAAGCTGAACGCTTGTGATCTGATCACGCAGGACGGATGTGTAATGCAAAGTCTTTAATGACGCACAGAAAAGCTTAAAATCCTCACGGAGAACACGCAGATGAAATGATCAAATATTTGTCAGAGAAGTTGCTTAAATGCAAAGAAAATTTTGCAGAATTTTGACCTTTAGGAGAAGTTTCATGGCGTGTTTCAGCTCTTCATTTAAATAGGTAAAACAGGGACAGAGGAGGAGACAGAGGTAGAAAAAAAATACTGACCCAGAACCTCTGGGTATGTCACGCAGCAATTTAAATTAATTTGAGACTCGGATACGTCTCCGAGCCCATCATTTAACCCTCAACGCCATTTATGCTCTTTCCAATTACATGAAGGAGTTTTGTCATCAAAGCGTCTCTCCTTAAAGTTTGTGTCTGAGCGTGAGGAGAGATTTTTTACCCCCTCAGAGACGGCGAGAGGCGGCGAGAGGCGGTGAGGGAGGGCATTTTCAGTGCGTGCGTCCCATCTGATCTGATCCAGTGGGTTTTTGTGATGGTGGTGAAATTGATCCCTGTGGTGGATGCGCTGACAGGCCCGAGGAGCCAAACGAATTAGGAAGGGGAGAAGACGAAGAAGACGGCGAAAGGCTTTCTGTTTGTTCTTCGCCTCTAAATAATACAGCACGATGACAGCCAGCAAACAAAGGCATTTGTGTGGAGAAGCAGCGATACCAGGGATAGGATACAACACGGAGGAACGCTTAAATTACAGATGAGAATGGAAACAGCTCTTTTTTTTGTCTGTTAAACATTGATGCAACAAGAACGTTTCAGAGTCTGACAATCTAGGACTAGAAACCTCTGGGATGCTCCTAAATGGACATTTTTAAATAAAATATACTTTTTTTTTAAGTTTTTTGCTTCAGGGTGAGAAACACAAACGTGATTGCATCCTAAGTTAAATGTGTGAAGTCTCGGCAGAGAGATTTAGAGCTAAATAATTGACAGTGCCATCGTATATTGTTGTAGGATTTATTCTGCTTTAAAAAAAAAATGCTCATTTCACTCCGCATGTGTTTTTATATTTATTTATTTTTTAACATTCATGCATCTGAAAAATAATTGAAAGGCCTGCACGCTGCTGAATATTTCATTCCCCCCGCCGCCTCCTTTTCCAAACTTTCACAGGCTGAACGATGGCTTTTGCACCCCAAAAAAAGAAAGATATGAATTTTTCAGGCACTTTAAATAATTAAGGCCAAAGTGTTTGGGGGGCAGCACAGCCCTGATAAACTAATCTGAGCCGCAAGAAAGAGAGAGAGGGGAAAAAAAAAGGTCAGAGCGGGACATTAGAAATTTATTATTTTATCAGCAGCTATTTATTATTAACACAGAGAGATCCCATTAGCATTCATAGACAAAGGGACTCCTGGGAGGATGCCCTGTGGATTTCAAGGTGATACATTAAAAGAGAAGTTAAAGGAGGGGAAAGGATCCGCTCAGGCCCCTGATCTGCATATTAGCCAACATCTTTCAGCCAGAGAAGTCAGCGGGATTTCTCCAGGTGGATTTTGTGAGTGGACGGCAGATTCAGGACGTGGAAATGAATCGTTCGGGCTTCACAAAGTCACGCGCCGAACGCCTGGGGTGAGAAAGTCGTGAGGACGCAGAGGTCGGTAGCTTTTAGCGACACAGGTTTCTGTTCAGATTCCAGCAAATCTGTTGCGTAGTAACAACTTTCACTTCTTTGATGCAGAGTTTAAATAAAATGATTTTTATGTTTCCTCAGAAGATGATTTCTAAAAAAAACTGATGTGAGCTGTCCAAAAGCAGAAGTGGATGTTTTAATGGAATAAAAACCATAAAGACACAAACAAATCCACCAAGGAATGAATCAAAAAAGTCTCACAGTAGTATTACATAAAGGCTGAGTCAAACAAAACTGACAAAAGTCCAACTCTGAATGTTGTTGTTCAGTAAAATGTTGTTGGTGGATTTGAAATGTCTCGCAATTTAAAAAGGAACTGTCAAAAATGGCAAAATTACTGTGGTTTATTTATATTTTTGATGAATAAGTGACTTAATTATCTTATCTGCTCACTCTTTTTTAAAAAAGATTAAATGTTTGTTCATCTACATATATCAATTCAGTTGCCATAAAACCTAAAAGCTTGCGTGCTTGATATTCCCTGCAAAACAATCATTGGAGGGGGAAGTTCAGGCTAAGAACAGAGCTAAGTGCTGTTACTCTTCTGTCAATCACCACATAAAGTCCCGCCCCAACGATTTGATTGGATGTTTGCTGGAACATAATCGTTTTCCAACTTTCCAACTACAAAAACATATGCTAGAGGGGAACGGTCAGGCGAGCTTCTAGGTTGGTGGAGACCAAAAACGGAGCTAAAAGAGAGTTAAACCTCGGATTTCAATGAATGATACAGCTACAAGTTTACAAAAGCGTGAAATAAAATGTCTGACGAGGCAATGTCGACATTTTATTGTCAACAACTGTATCCAAAAATAACTATCCATCACTACATTAAGCCCCACCCAAACAATTTGATTGGCTTAACAGATCTTTGCTGGAGCAGGATTAGTTCTCAAATCGTTTCAAGAATATCTGCGTCCACACGGATCCGTCTCAACACGACTGCTACTCATACTCAGGCTATAGGTGCGCTGTTTCAGAGAGGAGGTGGAGCATGTGCATAAAGCTGAGCGCGTTTACAATCGGCTTTAGAAGTGAAATGATATTTAGCCCTAGTACCTTGCTCAATATCTTCTCCAGCAGGAACACGAGCATGTAGTCCACCATTGTTGCTGATGTTGTTAGGAGACGTCTCACGGGATATAAGAGGTGGAAGGCTGCTCCAGGGGTGTGGCTATGACATCATCGAAACACTCGTATGCGTTTTTGCTGTTCACCCGAAAACTCAAGAACTGCGTTTGCAAATTTTTTCACCCTGGGACCAGGTTTCAGAAAAGTGCATTTTAAGGCAATGTGTTTACAGGATTCGTTTGGACGATCGGCCAAAACGATGCAAAACATCTGGTTTAAACCAAAAAACGTGTGGACGGGGCCTTAGAGAGACTTCAAACAAACTATCAGCCCTGAGAAATTTGTCGGCGGGGGAGGGGCAGGCTAGTTCCCAGGCTAGGTGGAGACCAAAAACGGAGCCAAAAGAGAGTGAACTTCGGATTTAAATGAATGATACGGCGGATTTGACGAGGCAATCTATTTCTTGAATTTATTTTAATGTGAACAAAAACAGAAATATCCCAAAATAACTATCCATCACTAAATTAAGCCTTGCCCAAACGATTTGATTGGCTTGACAGATCTTTGCTGGAGAAGAATCAGTTCCCAATTCAAACCAACTTTCAGCCCTGAGAAATTTGTCAGCGGGAGAGGCTAGCTCCCAGGCTAGGTGGAGACCAAAAACAGAGCTAAAATAGCATAAACGTTGGACTTATATGAATGATACGGTTGCATTCTTGGAGCCTATTTTCCAATCAAACTTTAATTCCTGACTTGAAAGAGAATTAAAATACTTGGAAATAAATTTTACAGAAGTGAGAACTCGTTGGAGTCTGGTCTTGTATTTTACGGGGGGTTGTATAGTGAGTCTGAGCTACATCTCTGGTAATGAAGTACTTTCACACCTGTGGAGAAACTCTGAGGTTTGTCAAAACGTACGAAGGCCGGGTCAAGTCAAGCGTGACCAGACTGAGAGGTCGGTCAGATAATAATAAAAAAAAAAAGATCCAATATCTTGTCTGTCTGTTTGACGTAAGAGAACGTTTGATGGGTGGAGGAGTCGCCCCCACCCTCAAGTCTTACAGGAGACCACCTCCATCTGTACACATGCATGGCCTTTATGAAAATATCCCAAAGTCAATCAAGATCTGCAAATTTCATGAGCCGGCTGATCCTCCTCCTGAATTTCTTAACAGGTTGTCAAGACAATCAGGGCGGTCTGAGCGCTGAATCAGAAAATCAGCTCCTCCAGACTGAGGCCGGCCTCCTCTCTCGTCTTATCTCTGACTCTGACCTCGCTCTGAGTCCGGACGCAAAAATCTCATTACGTTGGAAAGAGAAAGAGAAAGAGAAAGAGAAAGAGAAAGAGAAAGAGAAGAGAAGAGAGCCTGGAGCTGAGCTAGCAGCTCTGTGGAGCGTATAGCATTACTCTGAGCTCAATGCTAATGTTAGCATCAATCCTCCTCCTCTTCTTCTTCTTCCTGTTCCTCCTCCTCCTCCTTTTTCCTCATTCCTTTTGTTCCTCTTTCCTTCTGTTTCCTCCTTTATTTCCAATTCCTCCTCCTCCACCTCTTGTTCTTCTTCCCGTCATTCCTCCTCCTCTTCCTCCTCCTATGTTTTGTCATCCTACTCTTCTTCCTCTTCCTACTCCTTCCTCCATCTGTTCTTCTTCCTTTTCCTCTTCTTATTCTTCCCCTTCTTCCTCATACTCTTCCTTCCTCATCTTCCTCTTCGTTCACCTGCTATTCTTCCTACTCTTTTTCCATTTCATCCTCTTCTCCCTTACTTCCTCATCTATCATTCCTCTTACTCATATTCTTCTTCTTTTCCCACTTCCTTCTCCACTCCTCCTCATCTTCCTCTTTGTTCGCCTCATGTTCGTCCTCTTCTTCTTCCTCCTCACTGATGACCCTGTCTCTCTGGTCTCTCCTCCTTCCTTGGACCACTGCAGACCAGGATCAGGAGCTGTAGTTGTGTTTGTTTTTAGGACATGACCGTAGAATAATCTGAAGCCAAAATGGAGGATGGTGACACCAACATGTAGCCGTGATGCTAGCATGGCTAACACCAGGGAGAACATCTTTCAGCCAATACCAATGTAAAGAAATAATATAAAACGATGAAGCACTGGTCAGATGTCACCGCGACGTTCATTCATACAGACGAGATCAAATGAAGACGCTGGATTTCATGAAAATCTCCATTTGCAATTATAATTCAGAGGATTTTCTTCTCTGCGTGTTCACAAAAGTCCCGTTAATTTTCTGCATAATAGGAACGAATCCAGGGCCTCCATCCATCCCTCCATCCCTCCCTCCCTCCATCCCTCCATCCCTCCATCCCTCCATCCATCCCTCCCTCCCTCCCTCCATCCATCCATCCATCCCTCCATCCCTCCCTCCCTCCCTCCCTCCCTCCAACCCGACCCGAGCCCGGCCGGGCCGTGGAGGACGCCGGGTGATACCAGCCTGAAGTGGTGAAGCTCCTCTGTGACCAAATACTCATCTCCTCTGTCACCCCAAAAGAATCCATTAATATTTCAAATTAATGCAAATAACCTTAAACGATGAATAATTGCCCCCGTATCAAAATTCAATTACTGTTAAACACTGACGAGCCTCTGATTGAAAACTATGAATAATTCCTTTGACAGGAACGCAGCGCTGGAAATGAGAACAAAAGGGAGGATTTTCACAATAAAAGCATGGGTTTTTAGCAGGTATTGGTGTTACTGTACAGCAAACAAAAAGAACAATACAAATAAACTAAATGATGGAAAACAGAAGAAGAGGAGGAAGAAGAAGATGAGGAGAAAGGAGGAGCAGGAAGAAGAGGAGAAGGAAGAAAGAAGAGGAAGAGCAGGAAGTAGGAGAGGAGGAGGAAGATGAGGGGTGTAAAGGAGGAGCAAGACGAGGAAGAAGAGGAGGAGGAGGAGGAGAAGGAGGAGGAGGAGGAAGCAGAGGATGAAGAGGAAATAGAAGCATAAGATAAAGAAGAAGAGGAGGAGGAAGTAGAAGAGAAGGAGAAATAAGATGTGGAGGAGTATGTAGAGGAGGAGGTGTAGAAAGAAGAAGAGTAAGAAGCAGAGGAAGAAGATGAGGAGGAAGAAGACGAGGAAGAAGAGGTGGAGAAGAAGGAAGGGGAAGTAGAAGCATAAGATAAAGAAGAAGAAGAGAAGGAAGTGAAAGAAGAGCGAGAGGAGGAAGAGGAGGATGTTGAGGAGAAGAAAGAAGAGGAGGAAGAGCAGGAAAAAGAAGAGGAGGAAGTAGAAGAGGAGTAAGAAGATGAGGAGAGTAAAGGAGAAGCAGGAGGAGGAAGACAATGAGTAAGAAGAGCAGGAAGAAGGGGAGGAGGACAGAAGAAGAAGAGGAGGAAAGAAGAGGAAGAGGAGGAGGAGAAGAAGAGGAGGAAATAGAGGAGAAAAAAGAAGACGAAGAAGATAAGGAGAAGAAAGGAGTAGCAGGAGGAGGAAGATGACAAGGAGTAGACAGAAGAGGAGGAAGAGGAGGAGGAGGCCATCAGTAGTCTGATAAAGGAGGAGAACTATTTTAGTCTGGGAGCAGTCAGGGCGTCCATGCTGACCTCTGACCTCTGACCTCTGATGAAAGCTCCAGTGTTGATGACGTGGTTCGTCTCATAAACGTCACATCACTTTATTTTGAAGCTGCATAAAATAAAAACGTCTTTAAACGGTTTCATTCTTCTCACTCTGTGCTGCAGTTTCTTGGAAACAGCTGATGTTCAGTCTGTAGGTGGATGTGATGGGGGGGGGGAGGGGCTAGTCCCAGGTCTGATGCAACAGCTCCACCTGTTGGTGGTTATTAACACTAACAAGCTCACAAAGAAAACAGAAATAATAAAAACAAGAGAAAAGAATATAAATTATTAAAGAAGTATTCTGTTGTTTTTTATATCTGAGTAAATAAAAGCTGCAAGAAACAATAAATACATCAAAGGAAGCTGTAAATAACTTGTGTTTTACAGAAATCATGTGATAAGTAGTCAGTTAAGAGAAATGCTGACAGATGTGCAGTTAACGTGTTTTATTTTTTTACATATTTATTAAAGCTTTGAACACCAAACTGAAGAAATGATTCAGCCTTGGAGTTAATCCTAGAGCAGCACTTGACTTCTACAACTCACAGATATGTAATATTGGTTTATTTTCTCCTGAATAATACAGAAGTACTTTCTTCTGTTATGTTTGTTTGACTGAGTAAAACGGCAACCACAGATTTTATGGCGAGTTCATTAAAAGTTAAAGAGGAACTACTGTTTTTTTTACAACCTCTGGACTCAACGGGGAATAGCACTAACGTATCATAACAAAATATTGTTGAAATTAAAGAGTCTCGCTGCAGATAATGTGTTATTTAGAGGCTGTGTTTCGGTGCCCCATTCACTCCCACTATATGGATATACACTGATGTAAATATCTGATGAACGAGACCAAATAACACCAAAGTTAAATGTGTGAGTAAACGATCTTATGCCAGAAATAAAGTCCAGCTTGTAAAAAAACAGTAGTTCCCCTTTAAGACTAGCGGTGTCCAACATATGGGTCAAGGCACTTAAAAGGGTCACAAGATAAATGTAGTGGGGCCTCAGATCTCATTGATAGTCGTTTACATACAGTTTATTGCAGCTTTTTAATTACTTACATTTTATAAAATACAAATTTTTTGGTAAAAGTGATGATTATTCAAAGAATTCAGTAGATTATAAAACAGTACCTCGATTTTTTAAAATTTAAAAACACGTGTTTCTTCACTGCCATTACGGTTTAATGTCAGACGTTAAAACATATACGTACTCATATTCATGGATGTATGATTTTATGGATGATTATAAGAGCGTGTCCGACTCCAAACTCCAAACTTCAAAACACCAGAGGCTTTGGTTTTTCCCAGGGGAACTCCTTCCTGCCAAAGTGACCGTAGCAGGCCGTGTCCTGGTAGATCGGTCGCTTCAACCCCAGCTCTCTGTTAAAAGAATCACATCCAATATTACTTATGGTAAAGATGAGTGTTTTTATAATGATATGAAAGTCAACACATACTTCACAATGACTCCAGGCCTCAGGTCAAAGTTCTTCTGCACTATCTGCAGAAGCTCGTCTTCGTCCCTGTCCGACGTCCCGTAGTGAAACACAGCGATGGAGAGTGGATGACTCACACCTATAGCGTAAGAGATCTGAAAGACATGCTTTACTTTAATTTAATATTATTTATAAGGTCAATAAAAATCCCCACATACCTACTGTGTGTCTAAACTAACACGAGTAATATGGGGCGGGGCTTAATAATATGCATGTAACTAACCAAGCACAACCTTTACGAAGGTTAGCATTAGCGTGTTGAAGCTAACGTAGCGAGAAGATATTTAATTGTTTGAAAGAATGTGTTTGACGTGTCCCATCAACTAATACAGAGGGGGCGGAGCTTATGACATACACTGTAACCAGCCACCAGGGGGAGCTCTACTTGCATTTTATCTACAGTCTGTAGATTCAACTAGGGATGTCCGATATTATCGGCCGATATTGAGTTAAAAATGTAATATCGTGAATTATCGGTATCGGGTTTTTATAACCGATATTTGTTCTGTAGGCTTCAGCATTTCCGAGTCTGCATGAACGCAGCATGGGACGTTAACAGGCGCGTGCTTGATGACGTATAACAACAACAACTCACTAGTCTCGTAGGTTGCTAACCGTGGCTAACAAGCTAGCTCGCCCGGTGTATGAGATGTCTGTGGTTTGGAAGTATTTCCAAGTGTCACCTACTAAATATGCAATGACTGCAAAGCAAAGGTGGTTATGAGAGGAGGAAACAAGGCGTCTTCCTTTAATACATCAAATTTGATCACCCACCTCAAGAAGAATCATGCAGAGTTATACAATACATTTGTCTTCCTTGTTTTGATATTGTCTGTAGTTTGTTTGAGGAAAGATTTTCTCTCTAAAAACACTAAAAAATAAATGAATGGCACTTTTTTCAGTAACTTATTTTGCACAGACAGTGTTTACATTTAAAAAGCCATGTTTCATTTATGTTTGCATCCAGTGGGACATCACAATAAAACCAGGCATAATGTGTTAATTCCATAATAGGTGATATGTTATGTTGTTACCTAATAATTTTGGTGTAAAAAGACTGAATATATCGGTATCGGAAATTAAGAGCTGGACGATATTGGAATATCGGATTTCGGCAGAAAAGCCAATATCGAGCATCCCTATTTTCAACTAATATGTCCAAAAATTGGTTCATGAACATCTTCACCTGGACAAGAGCTCTCCTACACAGTCCAGCTTTGACTAGAGACTTGGCGACCCAACGCGCCGCATAAGCTCCCGACCGATCCACCTTGGAGTAGTCCTTTCCGGAGAAGGCTCCTCCTCCGTGTCCACCCCATCCTCCATAGGTGTCCACTATGATTTTACGTCCTGTGAGTCCTGCATCGCCCTGTTGACACACACACAAAAAAGTAAATTCATGCACGCCCCAACACGTCACAAAACCGCGTTTAATGAAAACCAACCTGTGGGCCTCCCATGAGGAATTTCCCGCTCGGGAGCAGATGGTAGATGGTTTTATCGTCCAGGTACTTTGCAGGAATGACGACCTTCACCACCTTCTCCATCAGGTGGCGTCGGATCTCCTCCAGCGTGATGTTGGGGCTGTGTTGTACTGAGATGACCACGGTGTGGACACGCAGCGGCTCCATGGCTCCCTTGTTGTCCTGATACTCCACGGTGACCTGAGGGAAAGTCATAGAGAACGCTTTAATATTAACACAACATTAAAACTAAAATGACCCACTTTTCTTCTGAAGACGTTCACCTGTGATTTGGAGTCCGGCAGAATCCAAGGACACTCTCCGTTTTGTGACAGCTCCTTCATCCTGTAGTTGAGTTTATGAGCCAGGAGGATGGTTAAGGGCATACACTCCTCTGTCTCATCTGTGGCGTAGCCAAACATAAAACCCTGAACAGACAAACAGATACACATGAAAACCCCAACTACAAACTAAATGTCTGTTTAAATTCAGGATGAATCTTTCGTGATTTAATTACACAATAATCCCAGTTGGCTAATAAACATGCTAACATTCTGTATTAAGATCCTGAACACTGTAAACATCGCAAACACCTGCTAAACTTTAGCATAATAGTGTTGTTAGCATGTTACCAATAAACAAGCTAACATTTCGTAGTAACATCCTGAGCACAACATTGTTAACCCCTGTTAAACTTTAGCATAATAGCATGTTGCTAATTAACATGCTAACATTCTGTACTAAGATACTGAACACTGTTAACATCTGCTAAACTTTAGCATAGTAGTGTTGTTAGCATGTTACCAATAAACAAGCTAACATTTTGTACTAACATCCTGAACACGAAATCGTTAACACCTGTTAAACTTTAGCATAATAGTGTTGTTAGCATGTTGCTAATTAACATGCTAACATTCAGTTCTAGGATGTTGAACACTGCTAAGGCTTGCTAAACTTTAGCATAATAGCGTTGTAACCATGTTGCTAATTAACATGCTAACATTCTGAAAATTGTTAACACCTGCTAAACTTTAGTGTGGTAGAGTTGGTAGCATGTTGCTAACAAAATGTTATTCTGTAGTAAAATGGTGAACACTGGTAAGTATAGATTTTGAAGCTCAGTGAGGCGTCTCTAGTTGTCGCCATCTTGGAATTTGGAAGTGTCTAACTTCATCTAATCTCTAGCTAATATAAAAATGGACACCCCCCTGTCACTCAGAGAAGCCATATCCTTAATTATATCCTTATTAAGTAAATATTATAAAAAATCACCAGGGTACAGATGTCATGAATGGAAAACTTAACTAAAGACACATAAGTTGCTGTAAAGTTAACATGGAAATCTATGGTGGTGCCTCAAGTGGACATTTGAGGAACTGTAGTTTTGACATTTAGTGTTGGCTTCATTGCTTGGGAGCGACCACCAATCCAATGTAGTTATAAAGGGTCAAATACTGAACCTGGTCTCCTGCACCGATGTCCTCCTGGTCCCTTCCTTCAAAGACACAGTCGGATATCTCTTCACACTGCGGCTCCAGGGCGACCAGCACGTTGCAGGTCTTGTAATCAAAACCTGTACATCGTGGTTTGTGCAGAATAAATCAGAATGAACCAACATCCAGGGCAGATTCTGGATAAACTCAAATGAACAAATAAAAACACTGGATACCTTTTGAGGAGTCGTCATAGCCAATCTTCTTGACAGTATTTCGTACCACTGACTGGAGATCCACTATGGCTTTAGACGTCACTTCTCCGACCAGTAAAATCATGCCAGTCTTTGCCACACATTCTATAACATATCAAGTCCGATACGACACAAAGAACGGATTCATTAAGCTTTTGTTTTTGTTAATAAACAGGGAGTAGAATGCATCTAATGAACCACGAGGCAGTGATTGTGAATGAACTTTGATCTAAACACAGTTCAATCATTAGTTATTAAGTTTTTAGTTTAGTTTTTAAACTTCATAAACACCAACAGTTTATTCTGATGGATGAAAACTTACCACAGGCTACTTTGGAGTCGGGGTCCTGACTCAGGTATGCATCAAGTACGGCGTCGCTGATCTGATCACACATTTTATCTGTGGACACAAAATCACCCTTTTCTTACATTAGCTGATCCATACGATACAGGAAGTTTCTATTGTATAACATGCCGCTACTAGCTAAGTAGCAAACCGCCTCTAAAGTTAACTAGCTACTAGTGTTAAGACAAGTAACCTGTTCTATCTAAGTTAAGCTAACTAATTGCGTGCTAAGGTCAGCCAACTGGGTGCTAGCTAAGATAAGCTAGCTCACTGAACAATAAGATAAAAGTTACTGGCTGCTCGCTAGGATAAACTAACTTGTGCATGTTAAGACAAGCTAACTGGCTGCTAACTAAGGCAAAAATAACTGGCTACTGGTAAAAATAAACTAACTAGCTGCTCACTTGGTTAACAAACTTAATACGTTAAGATAAACTCACTTGCAGTTCACTAATGTTTACTAATTTGCTGCATGTTAAGACAAGCTAATTGGCTGCTAACTAAGGCAAAAATAACTGGCTATTGGTAAAAATAAACTAGCTGCTCAGTCAGTTAACTAACTGCATGCTAGGATAAGCTAACTGGTTTGTTCACTAAGGTTTAATAACTCGCTGCACGTTAAGATAAGCTGCTATTAAGATATACTAACTGGTCACCAAGGCTATAGACGTGTATGAATAAATTAACCAGTAGCTTACAAAGATTGGCTAACTGACTACAATGTTAGCGTAAATACCGCTTGCTAGCAATAAGCTAACGCACTACTAGTAAAAATTAGCTAGCAGGTAAGAACAGCTAACTGACAAATAGCTAAGATAAGCTAACTGGCTGATAGCTAGGATTAGTCAAGTGGCTACATCAGCTAACTGGCAACTGCATGTAAAGCTAAGCTAACAGGCACCAAAGTGTAGCTTCATATTGGGTAAAACTACTGATTTATTTTGTAACTGCAAAAAAACTACTACCAAATAACAATAAATAATAAAAATAGTGGTTATGATTAATTTTGCTTTTCACATTTTTAATATTTTGATTTTAGCGTTTATTTTAAGCTTTTATTTCTAATTTCAACATCATATTTGTCTTGTTTTAACTCTGATTTA
This sequence comes from Planiliza haematocheilus, assembly GCA_005024645.1. NCBI lineage: Eukaryota > Metazoa > Chordata > Actinopteri > Mugiliformes > Mugilidae > Planiliza > Planiliza haematocheilus. The sequence goes on from SRSE01000476.1 coordinate 122,156, forward strand.
CAATATGATGAGGCACCATACTGAAATAATAAGCATTTTGAACAATTAATAATAAAACGTAATTGAATTTTGGTTAACAGTGTCCTCCATACATCACGTCTGTTGTGAAGTGTTTCTAAGTCCATGGTTTCTGGACTAGATTTAGTGTTTTACTAAGTTACACTGACATACTACCTAGTCCATGCATGTGCAGACATGTCCACACACTGCAGACATGTCCACACCGTGCAGACATGTGCATTTAATGCATCCGTGTGTGTTGTACAGTGAGCACGGTACCGGAGTGTCCTTCTCCCACAGACTCGGAGGTGAACAGGAAGGTCTTCCCGCTGCGGGTTCTGCTGCTCGGGTTCATCTTCAGCTCGTCGGTCGCTGCGGAAAAGTCAAATTTAACGGAGACAAACGTTCAGCGTGTCGATGCTGGTCCGTGAATGCAGCCTGTGATTAAGCTCTGGGGAAATAATTAACTCGAGATGAGAGGTCGAAGCTCAGGCGCAGTAAATCTGATTCAGACTTACGATGCAACTTTCTTTCTTTCTTTTTTTTTTTCTTTTTTATCAGTGGAGGAAACGTGAAGGACTCATTTCCTCTTTGGATCTGCAAGCAGCTGTGAAGGCTGAAGGAGGAATGTGCAAAAGAAACAGGACGGCCTCAAGATGGCGATGTTTGGACACACTTTGATTTTCAGACCACTTTATAACCTACTGCACATTTAAACATTTGCATGAAAGTCTAGTCTTTGCTGAAAGGTTTATATATTCTCCATCTGTTCACCAGGTGGCCTCAGATCACCTGACTCCCTCAGCTACCTGTCCATAAATCAGGAATATCTCCAAAACTATCAGGTGCATGACCCGGGACCATGAACATTGCAGCGGTTTAGTTTGTTATAAACTGAAGGAGACGTTTACATTTTGATTATCGCATAAAATATCTATCTAAATAGAAAACATATTGGCAAACAATGATATCCTGCACAGAGATGCCCTTGACTAGAACTATACTAAAACTTTATATAGAAATACCATAAAGCACACATACTACAAAATTTCTAGTAAAAATAGAACCAGGCCAACTCTCAGTTTTCCATTTTTTAAAATTTAAATAAAACTTTTAGGGAGTTTGGCAATAAAATATTACTGATTTACACTACAGGAGGCAACGTGCACACATTTGAACCATTGGCTATGTTATTTAGTCTGTACATTAACAGATTCTGGCATTGTGCACATTATAAAATCCATAAAAATACTGACATTACTTCCATCTAGCTGCTAAGCGCTCATGTTACTCCCCAGGGAAACGAGTCTCCAATACCACCAAGCACACAGGGGCTAAAAAGAGTTCTAGTTAAAATAAAACTCTCCGTTTTTTACTTTTAGATAAAACTAAAATACCTAAAGTGAGTCACATTGCATTTTCCAGACATCTGGAAACAAAATACTGCTGATTTACACTACAGGAGGCAACACATTTGAACCGTTAGCCATGTTATTTAGTCTGTACATTAACAGATACTAGCATTGTGCACATTATAAAATCCATAAGAATATGGACGGCTGTTCATGTTACTCCCCAGGAAAACCAGTCTCCAATGCAGGTTATATATCTTTGCAAATCCTACAGAGGGCGCCATTAACTCAAACAAACGTTAGAGTTGCTTCAAGGAAATAAATGTACAAGGTTCTTATGCTCAGCTAATGCTAATGCACCTTTAAAAACATATTTGTTAAGGTGTCTGATGGGAACATGAATTAGTTTTATTATTTAATTCAGTTTAACACAACAAGCTGCCACAGAAATAGTATGATTCTGCAAAAAAAAAAACTTAGAAAACCAACCTTACAACTACTAAAGGTGGTTTTACTTTTCATACTACTGGGATATCATGCATCGTGTTTGTGTATTTTCCTCATAACGTCCTAATCCCTGACAGTAAAACACGTCAGCAGCACAAAGCCGATAACTGCTGCACCGTTTGCTTTCATTATCTCAGGTTAGTGCAGCTTTATTTAAGTGTTTTCATTTGGCTTTATTTGACTGATCTTTCATCTCTCAGCACATCACCCTCCCACTGTTCAATTTGCATGAGTCACGTCCTGATCCTCTCTATCTGGGACGTACCAGCTGATCTGAGTAAAGCGTTTCAGAGGGCGTTTCTGGACTTCTCCGTATTGTGCAACTATTACATGCATCTAGGACTTATGTGAAGAATTAGTTCTACTTCCATCCCCGCAACAGTCAACGGTTAATTCCTCTTCCTCCTCGCCCTGTTTTCTACTTCCCTGTGCAGCTCTCGCCACACAATCACACTCGCTGTTGTGCGATTCGTGGGAGGGAAAAGGCTGTAAAAGCAGCGCAGAGATGGAGGACATGCAAAACCTGCTGGAGCTATGCTAGACTGTTTGTGTGAGGCAGAAAAATACCTACTGAACTATTTATGACGTTAAAGTCTCATAAATATCTAGATGATAAAATATGGACTGAATGAACAGATGAAATGAGACAAAAAAGAACCAACATCAAACAGAAACTACTGCAGAGACACAATACGACCACAAAGACACATGTGACAGCTGAAAAGATGCAAAAAGAGAAATGCAAATGACTAAAGAAAGATGCAAAGTGACAACAGACGAACAAAACAGTGACAGAAAGAAATGCAATACGACTACATGAGAAGCAATACAGCAAGGAAAAGAGAGAAGAGATAAATGCATCATAAAAACATTTAGAGAAAGACGTGAAACAATAACAAACAGACGGCTACAAGGAGATGCAACACAGTAAGAAAAGCAACAAGACAGAGATGGAATACGTCGTAAATCAACCGAACAGAGACACGAAATGACCAAAGAGAGATGCAAGCGGCAACAGAAAGATGCACAAACGGCTTCACAGTTAAACAAAGTGACGAGGAGGAGAAGCAAAGCAACCACGATGTGAGAAACACAACCACACAGAGGTGCAGAACGGTCAAAAAGAGGCAGGGGACCAGAAACAGATTCAAAAGAGACAAACCGTGACCACAAAGACATGCAGAAAGACAACAACTAGACAAAGACAGCCGTGCAGTGATGCAAACTTAAAAAAACTGACAAAAAAGGAACAAAAAGAGACATAAACAACAACAAAAATAACAATAAGCTGACTAAAAACAGCTTCAAGGTAAGTTGAATTGTCAAAGAGATCACAGAAGAGACACAAAAAGACCAAAAAGAGATGCAAAGTGACAGCAAACAGACAAAAAACTGCAGAAAGGTGATGCAAACATGGACAAACAAGGACAAAACAAACAAAAATAGATGAAAAATGACCCAAGAAAGATGCAAACAGGGCCAGAAGGATGCAAAAATAACAACAAACGGACAAAATGCATCCACAGAGTAACACAGAGCAACCAGAAACCTCAAAGTGACCAGAAATTTACGCAAATGTCCACAGAGACAAAAAAAGGACCAAAGCAAACAGCAGAAAACTACAGAAAGACGTAAAAATGACAGAAAAGGGCGACAATGTTGACACAGAGCGACTAGAGAGAGGGAAAATGAGAAGAGAGACATGCAAACTGCCACAAGGTGATTCAAAGCCACTGAAAAGTAGAAAAACAGGCATAAAACAAACCGAAAGAGACAAATAAAGGAGCAAAAAGAGACACAAAATGACCCAAAAAAGGTGCAGCAATGACAACAAACAGAACAAAAATGTCTAGAATGACACAAAGCAAACAAACAAGTCACATAAAATGACCAAAGGGGATTAAAACAATAAAAAAGAGACAGAAAACTAGTGAATAAAGTCAGTAAGAAGAGAAAGATGCAACAGAGCGACATAAGAAATGCAAAAGAAATATAAAACAACTCAAAAAGAGACAGAACATGACTGAAGAGATGTAAAATGACAACAAAGAAAAAACTGCTACAAAAACTGAACAACCACAGAGAAAAAACAACCACAGAGATGCACAATGATCAAAATGAGCCTCAGAGTGACCATACATTTACACAAATGTCCACAGAGACAAAAAAAGGACCAAAGCAAACTGCAGAAAACTACAGAAAGACGTAAAAATGACAGAAAAGGGCGACAAAACTGACACAGAGTGACTATAAAGAGAGAAAAACAGGCACAAGGTGATTCAAAGCCACTGAAAACTGAACCAAACGTAGAAAAACAGGAACAAAACAAACAAAAAGAGACAAAAAAAGGAGCAAAAAGAGATGCAAACAAGTCCAGAAAGATGCAGCAATGACAACAAACAGAACAAAAATGTCTGGAGTGACACAAAGCAAACAAACAAGACATAAAATGACCAAAGGGGATTAAAACAACAAAAAAGAGACAGAAAACTAGTGAATAAAGTCAGTAAGTAGAGAAAGACGCAACAGAGCGACCTAAGAAATGCAAAAGAAATATAAAACAACTCAAAAAAGACGCAAAATGACAACAAAGAGGCGTAAAACTGCTACAAAAACTGAGACAAACAAGCACAAAACATGCAAAAGGAGACAAAAAAGGTGCAAGAAAAGACATAAAGTTGACAAAAGAGACAGAACAGACAAAAAACACAGAAAATTGACCTAAACGTAGAAAAACATGAACAAAACAAACAAAAAGAGATGCAAACAACTCCAGAAAGATGCAAAATGACAACAAAGAGACGTAAAACTGCTACAAAAACTGAGACAAACAAGCACAAAACATGCAAAAGGAGACAAAAAAGGTGCAAGAAAAGACATAAAGTTGACAAAGAGACACAAAAAGAGAATAAAGCAAGATGCAAAACGACAAGAAACTGAACGGCAACACAAACAGAAGCAACACGATCAAAATGACAGAGACTCAAAAAGAACAACCGACGACATGAAACTTAACTCTTCTCACACCTTTAATTACACGAGAGTCAAACTCAGCGTTGTGTGCGTGTCGTCCAGTAAACGTGAAGAAGGTGGAGTTCCAGTTGAACATATGACCCGTGAGCGCTCAGGCTGAGGGTTAACCATACTGCTGAAACAACGGGCTGCTACACAACAGCACAGGATGAGGAAATGAAGTGGAGCAACCGGGTGACTTCAGCCCTTTATTGCCTTGCAAATATTCCCTGAGCTGGAAACACAGAGCCCTTTGCCCAGACATATCAGCCCAGCGCTGGCCTGCGTCCACCCCTCCGACTGCTCATGGTACGTAAACCTACACATTATCTTCTGTTTCTAGTCTCTGGCGTCGTGGCCCGCTGCGAGAGAAGCTTCTCCTCTTTAATGCTGAATGTGTAGCAGTCTGAGAGTAGTTCCTGAAAAAGCAGGAAATGAAAGTTGCGCTCGCTTGTTGGCGTTAGGCGGCCCAGTTTCTTGCGGCGGCGATGGTGAAGCCAGGCAGGCAGACTTTGATTGAGGCTTGTTAATGAGTAACGGAGAAGAAGGAGCAACCTTCAGTTTGTTTAGCTCTTTAGTGAATGACTCACACTGTACTCTGACAAGAAGCCCATTTGTTTATCGGGGCCGGACGGCGCTCTGAGGAGGATTCCCCTTTCATATTTATTTGTATGAAGCTTAGTTTTGTTGACTGAGACACGGCTGCTATGGTGAGTGCTCTGTAACATATTTAACCTTCAGTTTTTAACGTGACGCTCTCACACAGGCCTCCGCAAACCCTCCTTCCTCTTGAACTGCAGCAGGAAGTGACATTTGGTCTATCAGAAACTCCTGCACAGATCGATCTTTAGTCCGACTTCTACCACGACATTTAAACATTTTATCTTTACTTCCTACAGGCTGACGCGAACCCTCAGACGTCCGCATCGGGCACGTCCCCGTCCCAGCTCGACCAAGTGCAGGGTCAGGTGAACGAGGTGAAAGTTATTCTCAAAGACAACATCAACAAAGTGCTGGAGAGGGGCGACAGGTTAGATGATCTCATCGGCAAGACCGACGACCTGCAGGCCACCGTGAGTATCTGACCCAGATAGATAAATATCTAAACAACCGAGGCTCCAGGAGGAAATGCTTCGAAATCACGAGCTGTCAGAGGCTCATACTGTACTTGTAGTTAAAATACAGTTTATTAAGATTAAAGCAGCAGCTCCCAACATTTTTTTGTGTTTGTGGGCTTTAATATTCTCCTTTGAGTCTCGTTTGAGGCACAACTGCATCAAATTACTGAATATTTCTCATAAAATATGAAAGAATAGCCCAGTTTTTTTCAACTTCGGCCACATGTAATTTATGCTAATTATGCAAAAATGTTTTATAGAGTTGACAGAAACCGGAAGTCTCAAATTATTACTGCTACTTGAAGGTGTTTTATAGTAATTCATTCATTTCCTTATTAGCAAAAGTGTGTTCAGTAACGTTTCATACCAGCAGGTGGCAGTAGTTATTGTTCAAAACGGGAAATAAGAAGATTTACAATTAGCCCAGGGGCTAGGAAGCTAGCAGGGGCTACCATTAGCTGACAGGTGAGGAAGCTAGGAGGAGCTACTGTTAGCTGGGAGGCTAAGAAGCTAGGAGGAGCTACTGTTAGGTGAGAGATGAGCAAGCTAGGAAGAGCTATTAACTGAGAGGCAACGAAGCTAGTGTTATCTGGGAGGCTAGGAAGAGCTACCATTAGCTGAGAGGTGGGGAAGCTAGGGGGACCTACTGTTAGCTGACAGGTAAGAAAGCTAGGAAGAGCTACTGTTAGCAGAAAAGAAAGGAAGCTAGGTGAAGCTACTATTAGCTGACAGGTGAGTAAGCTAAGAAAAGCTATTAACTGAGAGGCAACAAAGCTAGGAGGAGCTAGTGTTATCTGGGAGGCTAAGAAGAGCTACCATTAGCTGAGAGGTGGGGAAGCTAGGGGGACCTACTGTTAGCCCACAGGTAAGAAAGCTAGGAAGAGCTACTGTTAGCTGAGAGGTGAGGAAGCTAGGAGGAGCTAGTGTTATCTGGGAGGCTAAGAAGAGCTACTGTTAGCTGAGAAGTGAGGAAGCTAGGAAAAGCTACCATTAGCTGGGAGGTGAGGAAGCTAGGTGGAGCTACTATTAGCTGGGAGGTGAGTAAGCTAGGACGAGCTATTAACTGAGAGGCAACGAAGCTAGGAGGAGCTGCAGTTAGCTAGAAAGCTAGGCAACTATGGGGAGCTGTTCAGTAACTTTTCATACCAGCAGGTGGCAGTATTCTTCATTCAAAAGGGGAAACAGGAAGCGTTACAATTAGCTGAGAGGCTAGGAAGCTAGGAGCAGTTACTATTAGCTGGGAGGCTATGAAGCTAACAAGAGCTACTGTTAGTTAAGAGAAAATATTTAAGACTTTTAGAAGCTGAACTGAATCTAAATCTAAAATATACTAAAAAATATACATAAACTTTAGCAGGAAAATGTAAAGCTGAACAAAAGAGGAAATAGAAACAGCTTCTAAATATTTATTTTTTTTCAAAAAAGAAGAAGAAAAATAGAAATAAGAGAAATAAATCAGTATATTTGATGATATTTACAGCTTTATATGGCCAATTAGAAACGATTAGTTCTTAGAGATGTTATATTGTTTGTTATATTATTTTATATTCTATGTAATAGCACTAGAACATGAAGGAAATAAATAAACGGACAAAATAAACTGTAGTTATTTATTATTTTTTATTACATTTCAGACTTCTTCCACATATAGTATTATTATATTATATATTAATTATTCTTATATCTGCATGTATGAGCTGATTTATCTTTGATTAAACGATTTTGAGCGAATTTGCCAAATATTTTCTGGTTTAAGCAGCAAAATTTCGTTTTATAAGCTGAATTTAAATCTTTAATCTTTGACTCGGTTAAATTCTTTTTAAAAACACAAAAGTATGATGGAAAAAATACGATTTTATGACATTTACAGCTTTATATGAACCAGGTGAAGCAGCAGAAAGTGGATAACTCCCTTAGAGTGACTGATCGCCTAAAATTTGCTCCATTTTAATGTAGACTATAAACAAACTGAATTGTTTTTCATTAATTCTAAGTTTTCTGTCGTTTTCTTTTTCCAGGCCGACTCGTTCCAGAGGACGTCCACGCGGGTCGCCCGTAAATACTGGTGGAAAAACATCAAACTGATGATTATAATCGGCGTGATCGTGCTGATCATCATCATCCTCATCATCCTCGCTGCCACCAAAGTTATATGAACCCCCCCCCCCCCCAGGGAAGAACTTGGGGCCCTCGTCCACGGACACTCGGTTGCACTCAGGAGTCGTGGGAGATGTTTTTTTTATATATATATATATATTCAGAGATCAAAAAGCGATGATGGTTATTGATTCGGTTCAGAGATTAAAAGTCGGCTGAAATCCTTCGCTAACACTCCAACAGTCGACATCACTCTTATTAATGGAAACGCAAATGAGCGTTTATTGTTTTTATTTTAATACACTGTGTATATACTGTATATGTATCATATGACTGATGATAAAGAGGATAATTACAACACATGGGTTTGTATCTTTGCTACCACAGTACTTTGTGTGTGTGTGTGTGTGTGTGGTGAGTTTAAACCAATATTACATTTGAATTATGGAATAAACAACTCACAAGAATCAGTTGAGAACATTAAATAGAAAAGAAGAAGAAGAAGAAGAAGAAGGGATGAGGAAGTTATTAAGAGGTTGCCACAGTCTGATTAAACACTGACATACTGTGGTAAATATAGATAAGTGTACTGTAGGTTCATCTTCATTTACTGTCTTACAATCAGCTACCATCATCTCCCCGGGTCGACGCTCCGGCGGCGTCGCTCCTCGTCGCTCTGAAACCTGCAGAGAACAAGCGAAAACAAAATCAGGCCCGGGCGAATAAAAAGAGACGCTGCTGCCACCACTAAGAACTAAAGGAATCCCCTGTTTATAACGTCCCATGTAATAATAATAAATAAAATAAAGAAAAAATAAGAAAAAATTATTATTTTGTTTTGTTTTTCTTTAAAAAAAGTTAGAAAGTTAAGCCAGAAACCTTCAGATCGGTCAAAAAAGTACACGTTAAAGAAAGCATCACATGCAAATTTCTGGAAATTTTTCTGAAGCGACTCTTTGATTCTTCTGGTTTTACCGAGAGGAAAATATGTTACAGGAAAATTATGAAAAAGATAATTAAAGAGGAGAACTTTTCCATCATCGCTGTCTGTCAGTAACACAAAACAGAACAATACATGTACACAAAGTAAAGCACTTTATCCCCCAACACAGTAGAGTCCAAAACCAGCTTTTAGCTCATGGACTACTGGCTAAATAAAGAAACAAGCATTTTAGATAAGATTAGAAATGCATATATATATAAATATATATATTAACATTAGGAACTGGAAAGTCCAGAGAAAGCTGTACGTATCCTTTGAAAAGCAAATAGTTATTTTCAAATATTTATAATCATATTACTTGTGGGGGAGTAAGGGCCTGTAAAAAATGACAATTACATGTGTATATTTTAAGTTTTACATTACAAACAGTTGCAAAGAAATTAAAAATGGAAAGAAAGATGACAAAGCTGGACGTGTCCCATATTGTTTAGTTTAGAAATGCTGATACAGGATGTTGTAAGACCATACCAAATGGCAGCATTCGAGAGCGTATGCTTCTCGTACCCGGTCCGCATTGAGCGGGCCCTGAGAGTATCTGGGAGTCAGCTCATGGCCTGCAAGGAAGCTCCGCTGGCAGGTACAAACAAGGTATGTCAGAGTTAGGAGACAACACACTTTCCTTTTCTGTTTTTTTTTTTTTTTTTCCTTTGCACATCCTTAACTTTGGCATCCATTTACTGTAGTAGCAGAACTTTACCTGTTAACTTTACAGTAAAAAAAAAAAAAAAGAAGGTGCAAAAGAGGCAGCAGAAGGCCGGCTGTTAAAATAATCGCCACATGAGCGTAGCCTCTATGTTACCACTACTGTAAAGCACTTGACGGTGCTGAGAAAAAGAAATTTATAAAGAGGAAAATTATGCATACTGTTACCAAACACCAAAGTAAATATAACTACTTTAAGTTTTTAAATGAAGGCGTGTATTTGTGCGGCTACGTACCTACTTGTGGGCGAGGGGTCTCTCCCCTTTAATACGGCTTGTAACTGTTGGTGTGACCACCACGCCGTGGCGACTTGCCGTATCCGCCGGATTGATCTGCGAGTGCAGAATAAAATCATTTTCATCCTTTTTGACAAATAAAAGAAGAAAACTGACCCTTTTTGCTCTTTTTTTTTGTTTTTTTTTTAAGTCAAGGCCTGCCCATGTTACTGTTGCTAGGTTAGACAAACAATAAATAGATTAGAGCCTCGTGCACACGGGACCGGCTCGACCCGGAGACCTCGAGTCGTGTGGGAATAGTCGCAGAGGTCGTCTGTGATTTTAATCCCCGCTGAATCAGCCATGTGTGCGATTCCAACCGCAAATTACAAACCATGTTCCTCCTAAAACAAGAGGCCCTGCGATGACACGAATCCAGCGTGAATCAGCGTCTTTTAGCTTTATTTATTTCTTTGATTTGCAGCTCTCTGCTTCCCTCAGTAATTATATATAATTAAATGTTTGGATGCAAAGTCAAGATGTCACAGAAAGGGAAAAAAAAAAAAACATCAGAAGAATGAAGGGTGAAGAGATGGATGAGATGCACGGCAGCAGATTTGGATGTGTTGGACTTTATTTACGATGCATTAATTTGTTCATCAACATCATTAAACGTGGAGCTGATTTAAACACTAAACAGGTGGTTTGTAAGTTCTCCCCCAACATCAGTACAGTCGCATCACATCAGGTTTTTATTTTTAAAAATATATATATATTTTTATTTTTAACTATCAATCTGAATCAAGAAAAGCAAAGTAACATAACAAAGTAATATAAAAGTTATATTAGAACCTCTGACATGTAGTGGGGTGGAAGCAGGAAGTAGCAGAGACGACAGAACCAGAGATTCAAGCCCCGTTACGTGAGGACGTCTTAGAACCTACGTCCTATCTTCACGGGATAATTAAACTCCACATTTACTTTATCTCTGGTTATGTCGTCTCTGTCATATGTACAGAAGGTATTTTATCTGGTCACACACACACAGCCGAATCAGGTAGTGACGTTTCTCAGTATTTCTTTTCTTTTTTTTTGGGGGATAGGCATTAAAAAAAAAAAAAAAAAAAAAAACAAACACGCCACACATTTTGAACATTTTTCTTAATTGTCCCGTTCTCAATTTCCCCTCTTCTTTTGTGACGAAAGAGTTTGTTTGTCTTACCGGAACGTCACGTTAGCAACGGTAACCATGGGTAGGAGCCTTCTGGTTGGCGGGTCAGCGAGAACCAATCAGAAGGGGTCATGAGGCTGGGGGCTCTTACTAACCGTTGTAGTCACCATAGCCGTAATAGTTGTTGTAAGCTGGGTAATCATAGCCACCATATCCTCCATATCCTTGATTACCGTAACCATAGTTCCCATAATTCCCATAGCCTTGATTCCAGTAGTTGCCGTAACCCTGGTTCCAATTCTGACTGGGGCCTGAAAAGAAAAATTATATGATTTACTGAAACTGCAAATCACAACATTACTTGTTTCCTTTTGGTTCACTAGTCCGACACTAAATCTTGAAATCTTTCTATTTTTATCCGCAAATAAATATAATGCGTTTTTTTGTTTGTTTCAGAACCAAGAACAGCTGTAAAATACAGTAAAATAAATACAGACATAATGTGGGGCAAAGCATACAGTTGTAACGATGCATCAGTATCCACTTTGCTATCCACTGTTGTTTCAGAACCAAGAACAGCTGTACACTAGTGAAAACATTCTACTATAACAGCCCTGCACTAAATATTGAAATCTTTCTTTCTCTATCTGCAAATAAATAAATATAATGCATTTTTGTTGTTTCAGAACCAAGAACAGCTGTAAAATACAGTAAAATAAATACACACTTAATGTGGGGCAGAGCATATAACTGTCAACGATGCATCGCTATCTACTGTTGTTTCAGAACCAAGAACAGCTGTACACTAGTGAAAACATTCTACTATAACAGCCCTGCACTAAATATTGAAATCTTTCTTTCTCTCTACGAACATAAATATCAATTTAATGTGTTTTTGTTGTTTCAGAACCAAGAACAGGTGTTTGTTGACTTGGAGAAATGATCCATATTTAGGATCGAGTAGTAAATTTTCTCACACATTAATTATTAGATATTAGGTACACTAGTACCTGCACTAAATCTTAAAATCTTTCGTTCTGTGTTTTTGCTGTTTCAGAACCAAGAACAGCTGCTTGCTGACTTGGGGAGACGATCCAGATTCTTCCTTATTTCCGCCCTGACGTTAGTTATTTTAAAATTGTAACAGCTGCTGTTTCGCAACGATGCATCGCTATCCACTGTTGTTCCAGAACCAAGAACAGCTGTGTGTTGACTTGGGGAGACGATCATATATTGGATCAAGTTGTAAAGTTTCTCACATGTTAAGTTCTTTCTTTACTTCCAGCCTGACGTTAGTTATTTTACATACAAAGCTTCCATGTGCACCATAGTTTCACTAATTTACTGATGTCCATTAAAATGCCAGTTTATTAGGTACAGTAGTGAAAACGTTCTACTATAACAGCCCTACGCTAAATCATGTCTTCCTGAAGGTTCTGGTATTCAGCATTAGTTTCTAATAACTCAGAGAGCCGTTGAATGAAAACTCACCACCGCCTCGTCCTCGAGACCTGGACGAGTAGCCCCCCCTGCCTCCCCAGTACTGCTGTTGCTGGTACTGCTCCTTGGACATCGCCACTTTTATTTCACACTGTAAGAACCGATCATATTAATATATCGTTACAAATCGACATTAAAGAAGGCTAGGGTCTGATTTGAAGCAAAATTAAAACTAAAAAACAACAAAGATCTCGTACCTTGCTTAGTCCAATATTGTGATACTTCTTCTCCATGATTTTCTTCACTGGTTCCTCTTCTTTGAACGTGATGAAGCAGAAACCTCGCCTTTTGTTTGTTTTGTTCTCCATGGGAAGTTCAATCGACTCCACCTGCTCACATCATATATAAATATTAATAATATAATATGACAAGAGGGGGAAAATGTGCAGCGTGGAGATGATCGTACCTCCCCGAAAGCATCAAAGTACTCTCTGACTTTCTCCTCAGGAGTGTCTGGAGAGAGGCCGCCGACGAAGATCTTCTTCACGGGCTCCTTGCTCTTCATGGCCTTGGCTTTTTTGGGGTCGATGACCTTCCCGTTGAGTTTATGCTCCTTCTGTGAGGCGACCTTCACAACGAAACAAATAAACGACAGAAAGGTCAAACAGAAATCCACCTATCTGAGTCCAACGCAACCAATGTTCAGACGTATTAGAAGATGAAACTGCTTGAACTGCTAACTGCTCATGTATAAAACACAAATGTGTACTGTGTTATCATATACAGGAAAAAATAAAGGAAACATATAAAGGAAAAGGAAAATCTGGACTGAATTTGTGCAGACATAACGTAAGCAGGAGAATACCTTATCGACACTCTCTGCTTCTTTGAAGAGCACGAAGCCGAAGCCCCTCGAACGTCCAGTCATGGGGTCCAGCTTTAACGTGCAGTCTACGACCTCCCCGAACTTTGAAAAGTAATCCTTCAGGTCCTTCTTGGTCGTGTCCCAGCTGAGCCCTCCGACAAACATCTTCCTGTGGAGAAAACAGAGATAAATGAGGAAAGCGTGTAAATAAATCCCCATGTTCACTACAAATAACCTGCTTAAACCACAAATGTGTAAGAGTTTCATACTACTGTTTCATATTGCATTCAGGAAGAGCTTATTGTTGTATTAATTTGCCAATATCAAATTATTTCCTTTATTACACTCAAAAAAAATTGTTAAGTTATATTTTTCTATCAGAGAAAGACTGAATAAAAAGCTGTTAACATTAATAATCTTATTATCATTTAATGAAACTGCCGTACTTTTATTTACTTTAATAAAACATATTTTAGAAGCTATACATATACATTTATTTATTACAGAACTTCCGTTTACTTCCATTTGAAATGTACAAATGATCTGATCTTAGCATCTGTATGTAAATAAACGCTAAGATTAGTGAGTAGAATATCATAGTAGTATTGTCTGGATCCTCCTGTTGAAGGACACGTTTTAGATGTAAGTGTCCTCTCTTGTCATTTCTATCCAGCTTTAATTACACGTGTTTAAACCTAGAATTAAAACAGCGTCTCCACCAACTAACATCTGATCTCAAATAAACACTGACATCATCCGGGGCGCGGTAGAATACAGTAACAGCTGCTGTTTCAAATCAGACCTGCCCACTGTTGTTTCAGAACCACAAACAGCTGTTTGTTGTGTGTGTGTGTGTGTGTGTGTGTCATGACTTGGGAAGATGATACACATTCTGGAACAAGATGTAATGTTCTCTCTGGCTCGCTGACAGCACACTCATTAGGATATTTATTTATACACCAAGATCAAGTTATAACTGGGACTCTTGCGTGTCTCCATAAGCAGATGTCAATTAAACTGGCCAGTTTATTAGGTACACTAGAGAAGCAATAACACACTTTCGCTAAATCTTACCTTGACAAACGTTCTGGTATTCTGCTCTGATTTAAAATAACATAGAGAGCTGTTGAGTCAGCTGTTTCATTCTGAATGAGGCTGTGAACTGTTTTAAGTTGCACTGACACATGTTCCTATTATTTTGACATTTCACTCAGAGGGCTATGGCTGTCACATTGAAGTGCCTTCGTTTTCCACTGGTGCACCTAATGCACCGGTGTTTGTAAAAGCAGTGGGTGGGGGTGTGGGGTGTGGGGCAGCTAACGTCTCCTTACCCCTCATCCTCCTCATTTTTACTGGCGTCAATCCTCGAGCCCTCGGCCTCGCCCCCCATCAGGCCACAGTCCCCAGCCGCTGACATCGGGTCGTCGCTGTTCGCCTCCCCATCCTCCTCCATTCTCATCATCGTCGGGTCATCGCTGAATTCATAATCATCCGACATCTTTTCGTCTTTTTTGTGTGTGTTTGTTGTTGCTTGTTTAAATAACTCAAGTTTTAAATGTTTAAATCACAGCTGCAGCCACTCGCAAACTAAATCTACGTCAAAACAAAAATCTACCAGTAGCAGCTAAGCTAGCTGGCTTGTTGCGAGCTACTGGTGACAGCTAGCGGCTAGCTAACATTTAAGATATATCGTTAAATAAAAAAACGACCGCCGCCAAGTTTAACCATCTGTACGTTTGTTTAACGTTATTATTTTTGTTTCGGAAGAGAATTTTTTTTTTTTTAAAAAAGGTTGAGTTAGGAAGGTGAATTTTGTGAGCGTCGATTTGTTTTCATCGCCGTTACTTCCTTCTTCTTCGGTGGTTTTTAACAGCAGGAGACGGAACAGAAGGGAAGCGGCCACAGCGCCACCTACCGTATGCTAGCATGTACTCTAACTAATTAATAAGGAATTTATTTATTTTTAAACTTTTACATATATATACTTTAATATATAGCAATTTATTAGTGTTTAAAATACAAATAAAACTTACAGATAAGAAAAAATAGAAATACAGAGAAGTGAGATTTATTTATTTATTTAGTACATATATACTGTGTATATATTTTTTTATTTTGTCTTTTTTGTATTTTATAGTTTATACATTTATTTCTTTTTTTTTTATTCGTACCAACAGCAAGGCAAATTCCTTGTACGTACGAACATGCTTGGCTATAAAGTCTTCTCTGATTGTGATTAAGACTATCCAGACCCTTACGGCCTCTTTCAGGAATATAATGCTCCCTTAGTTAAATTATGTTTCAGCAAGAACACCGAGTTCAAGCTGTTGACTTGGCCTCCAGATCCCAATCCAATCCAGCATCCAGTGGGACGTCCAGGACAAACACGATCCACGGAGGCGCGCCACCTCCGCCTCTCAGAAAGCTGGAAAATAGGACGAGCCGGTCATAATGTTACGGCTGATTGGTGCACGAGGCCGAACCGAAAGAGGAGACAGGCTTCAGTGTGAGACAAGGCATTTATTGGAATTACATTTTCCTAAATAATACCAGCTACTGTTCCACACATAAAATCATCAGTTTGGCAATGTTTCGTGTTTTTTTATTTATTTTTTTTAAGCGTTTTTTTTTTTTTTCTTTCCAAGACCCACGTTACAGACGAACAACAAAGATGGCACATTTAAATAGACACCGTTTACCTGCGAGGGGATCAATTAAGACATCTCACTTGCATTAAAGTCAGGAAATCGAAAGAAAAAACGATCTAAGCTACGCTCAATAAATTCAACGAGTGTTTAAGCTAAAAGTTGTTAGGGACACTTGATAGCTTCACCGTTTCCTCAGATAATAACGTTCTGAAATAGCACAGTCTGAACACATTAATCCAAAAGAAACAAAGCTTTAAAAATAAAGGCAGCTGGACTGGAAGGAACATCTTAAATAGGTTATTTGGGATTTTAGAGAAATTAGTTTGAAACAAGAACTTCCCGTCTGTCTTGAGTGCATCTATATTGTTGCTACCGTCTAAAACATGACACTAAACATTAACTTCATACGTGTGCGAGTGAAGGAGGAAGGAAACGGCACGTGGACATTTACAAAATGGGAACAAACACACACACGCGCACACACACACATATACAGTCGGAAGGCGGCAGTCATCTAAAAGGTAAAAATCTCACGTCGTGTGCAGCCTCCTTCAGGCTCGTAGCTTTTCCTTCTACCTGCAGCTCCCGGCCAATCAAACGGTCCGATGACAGCGATGTTCCGTACATGTTGAAGGCATCCGGAAACAACCGGGTAGCTGAGCGCCTTCGAGGCTGGGACTTTTATTAATATTATTAATAATATTATGAGCTAGTCCCAGCTGAATCGTCTACTACTTCAGCTGTCAACAAAAACATAATAATAATAAAAAAAAAGACGATCAAGGGCAAAGAAAGGAGGAGGAGGAGGAGGAGGAGGAGGAGGTGAAGCCAGAGGAGTCGTCTCTGCCTCCATTAATGCTCTGCGTTAAGCACGTCCTGTCAGCTGAAGTTGGTTAAAGGAGGTAATGAGGTTATAGTGGGCCCTCTCCTCGTCTGTCAGCTCCATGTTTCCGGGCCTGACCACCACCACCACGTTCATCCCGGCTTCTTCCGCTGCTTTGGCCTCTGCAACCACAAATAACGCAAGATGTAATGAGATTCAGCCGAGAGCAGGTGCAGAAGAAGAGAATAATAATGTGCATACCGATCAGCCACAACATTAGCAATGACACTCCTTGATGATGAATACGTTTGATAGAATGTTTGATAATTTCACTTGAACTCCGTTAGAGAAAAATAGAAAGAAAACCCCGAGACACAACTGCAAGGCATTCTGGGGGACGTAGGCAGAGGAAGGGCTTTAGCCTCTCGACCTATCACGGCCCAGCTAAGACAACAACAACAACAACAAAGAACGGCGTGGAGTGAAAGAGAATATGAGAGCAACAGCGTGAGAGGAAACTTATAGATAAAAATTAAAGATCACGTCACCAGTTTTGGAGACCTACACAATATTAACAAGGTGGTCATAATGTTCTGCCTGATCGGTGCATCCTCGCTAACTCACCTCGGGTGACGTCTGTCAAAAACGTGACTTCCTCAGGCTGACAGCCGATCCTCTCCGCGATCCTCTCGTAGCTTTTGCAGTCGACTTTAGCTCCTATGTTCGTGTCAAAGTGTCCGTCAAATAACTGAAAGCGACATAAACAAAGTTAAAACTTAACTTTTATGACCTTTACGAGTTGTTTGGACATTTAAGAGTTCTTTAATGTGTGCTCAGAGCCGACAGGAGAGGACACTCACATCTAAAACGTCTCCTTCAACAGAGTATCCAAACAGAAGCTTCTGAGCCTCGACGCTTCCAGAGGAGTAAATGTAGACCTTCAGTCCTTGTCCTCTCCACATTTTGATGGATGGAACCACGTCCTGATAGACCCTGTTTCAAAAAGAAGAAAAAAAAAAGGCCCAACATCATCAAGACACGTCCGTCTTTCTTTTCTAACAAACTGAAGCCTTTTTTCTCCAGTTAGCCTCAATGATTAGTGGTTTTCTTAAAGCAGGGATTCATCAGCCCAATTTGAAAAGCTAAAGCGGGCCGGTCCAGTAAGATAACAGCATAATAACCTATAAATCCATTTGTTTTAGTGCAAAGAAAGTCAAGTAAATTAGGAGAATGTTTACATTCAACTACCCTTGAACCCTCTGGAGTCGACGGACGCGTCCAAATCACATGACCAGTTTAAGACGATGTAGCAGCAAGACGAAGTCTCACTGCGAAGTCTCACTGCGACTATAGAAAGTGCTAACTTCAAACTACATACTAGTTTTTAAATTGTGTTGATAGGTAAAGTAAAACTGGACTTATTAAAACTAATATACAGCTTTTTTCCTGAATACTGTCATCGTGTTTGGTGCAGGAGGATACAGCGAAAAGGAAAACGCTAGCAAGCAGAGATTACTAGCCAGCTTCAGGTGATTGAAAGCAAAAAAAACAAAAAACAAACATGAAACCTTCTTCCCTATTGGTGGAAAAATGCATCACATCAGCCAATCAGAAAATGATATGATAATGGTTGCTAAGGAAGAGGGAACATTTGTGGTAGTGACGCTATATATGGTCTATGAACGGACGACGATGAAGAGAAAGAAACGAGGTTTGAGATTTGAGACCTTACGTATTTACTGACATTACTTACAAGATGTTACTTGTTACTTATTGTGACGCCTGATATTTTTGCAAATGGTTGTAAAAATCGCCTGATGCATTTCCTGCATTTCACTGTAAATAGTTCTAAATAACTTTGTTGTTTGCTAAAGTGTCATATAAGCTTTTGAAATTCACAGTTTAGATTTGCATTCTAGGTCATAAAAATGGTTCGTTAAATATGTTTGTGGTTTTCACAGTGAAAAATCTTAGTTTTTCCTACTCGGATTTTATGTTTTTAGTTTGGTTTTAGGTCCACTGTGTTAATACAGTATGTTAGAATGAAAAAATAACTGTAGAATCACACATGTGAGGTTGTGCTGAAAAGAATGAGACCCAACAAGGCAAGCTGAACTGTTTATAAGATTAAATATAAAGGTAAAACCAAAAGTAGTAGAATACTGCAGTCTACTGTGTTGTGTTCTGTCCACTTGTCTTAATAAAACAGTGGACAAATTTCAGTTACTGTCTATTAAAACGAAATTGTAGTCTTCTATGTAACTTTGCAAATTCACACTGCGGGCCAGATTAGACCCTCTAGCGGGCCGTTGTTGGCCCACGGGCCACATGTTTGACATCTGTGACTTAAGGCTACACAGCTGTTCCTTGAGTTCCCTTCACATTGTACGTGTGGAAATGCTCTTAAGTTCTACTGTTGGTTTTCTGGAGGCTCTTGCCTGTTTGCTTAGTTAAATCCAGATGGCCAGTCATTGTATTTGTGTGTCTATGTAAATATATATCTGATATAAAGAGTTAAAGTCACCGTAAAAACACGTCGCTCTAGAAGCCACATTAATCACCACAGACTCACGTCCACTGTGCTTCTGTCAAACTTGAGGAAAGTCGTCAGCGTACTTACTCGCCTTTGATTCTCCCCGAAGAGTACGCCGCCCGCCACATGTGACCCTGGAGCTGCTTGAGCGCCGTGGACTTCCTGTCCGCCGCCATCTGCCACAGCACGTTGTCCACCACTTCTCTGATGGCCTTCTCCTCGTCTGTGTGGACGGTCTGGTCCACGGTGTGGACGGGACACGACCGATGCTGTCTCATGTCCTCCTCGATCTGCAAGAAACGATAACATCTGTTTACGTCGCGCAGGTGTAAAGGGAAAACGTTCATTTAAATCCAGGTCTTAATAGTAACCTGCCTCCTTCAAGTCTCAGTTATTGGACATTAAACATAAATAAAACACATGTACATTAGAAATAAGGCTTTAATACACATTAATTAGTTCAAGTTTTCTCTTCTTTGCTTATTAAAATGCTGAAAATTAATGATTTTCTCTCAGTGGTCTCCTTACCTGCTTCTTTAGGAGATGAACGTCTTGTTTGCACTCGTCTTCCTCCCAGTGAGAGGACAAATAGTCCTCCAGATGCTCCTTGATGTATGGAAATAAGATGTCCTGCAAATAAAAGTGAGGACACATTACACCAAAAAAAATCAAACAAACAAAAAATACTTGAAAATACTCCTAAGGACAATTTATAAATGTCCTCTTCTTGATTTATTGCCTTATTTGTAAGTAGTTGTTTACGAGTTATAATCACCTAATAGGTTTTGCGTGACTCAGTGTATCACTTAATATATTATAGAGTTTAATCATCACATGTTATGGCCTGGCACGAGTTACCCGTGTTGGCCGATATCTATTTTCCGTGAACTTTAATATCATAAAAGCACAAATACTTTAATAAACGTCAGTTTACAAGAAGGAAAGTCTTAATTACGACTATTTTGGTTTGACTTGAACGCAGCATGAGGTCTGTTTTGTACCAAATGATGAGTGCGGTTACAAAGAGCGAATATTTAACGATTTAATAAAACAAAACATACAAAAAGATAAAGAAAACACGCTTTAAATAAAACGTGTAACTCTTCTCCTACGTAAACAATTGTCAAACACGTCAAGCTAATCTGCTTTAGCTGCCCGCTGCCGGTGTGTGACAGGTAGCTGTTAGCATAGCCGCTGAACCGTGCACAATTAGCAATTAGCGTAGCATGCTATTAAATCCTTACTTTAAAAAAAAAAAAAAAAGTAGTTTCATTTAATTTAATTTACCTTTACAAACGTGATCGGTGTAGTGGTGCCTTCGATATCCAACAGCAGTGCACTGGTGCCGGCAGGAATAGAAAGAGTGGCCATTTTTTCTATTTGTATTATTAGCTCGTTTCGTTTAGCTGACGTTAGCTTAATTAGCAGCACCGCGGTGTTGCAGGCTGGCAGCGCAGGTCTTCGCTAGCTCTCTCTCTCTCTCTCTCCTCCGCGGCGTCGCACAGATCAAGCGGAACAAAGATTATAAACGTTAACGGGAAAGTGGAACCGGTCGTTAGCCACTAGCTAGCTATCCGTGCCATTACGTCGCTGTTAGCTAACACACTAAATCACAACGATGCATCAGCAGCAGCACACATGTTCTGCTCCGCTCCGTCACTTCAGCCTGTAGCGCAGTAGGTGGCGGTAGTGAGAGTTTATGCAACAATAAAAAGGAGCGAAGAAGAATGATTTTTTATATTGTAACAACTTTATTGGCAAACTGTAGAAAAACACAATCTACGTTCCGTTCATGTTTAATACCTTATTTTTTCTTTTAAAAAACAACAACAACAAAACCAATCTCAACATTTCAGTCCAGTGATGTTTGGACTTAATAGCAGCTAATTAGCTTCGCTTAATTTATCTTTATTGACATTTTTTTGTCAATAAAGTGGATTTGGATGACCAAAACACATCAACAACAATTAATTGCAGTATATATATATATAGTGGTTGGTTGCTGTGAATACATACTTGAATACATACTTGAAAAAATAAAGCTTTTTTTATATATATATAGAAACTTATAAAAAACAAAAACAAACACAGATAGTATGATTGCTTGTGTCCCATTTAAAACTTAATGGTACTGTTAAAATCCCCCAAAACTTAATCTAAATTCCAGAACACATGAATATTATGGAGAGAAATAAAAAGAGAAAGAACACACAATGATCCCAGTTCAGGCTAAATAAAGAGTATAAATGTAAAACCAAGGATTATATTTTCCCCAAAGATTAAATAGTTTCTATAAACCTTAACCAAACACATTTAAACTTATTTTTCCTTCACAATCCCTGACGTTTAACTGGTGGAAGGTTTTCAGCTTATCTCTAATACCTTTGCTTTGTTGGTATCATGACCTATTTATGACCAAGCTTTGTAGCTGACATCTTCAGATGTTCCTTCAGTATCTGCTTTCCTCATAATACAACAGATTTCCTTGAAGTGCACTTTTGGCTCTGCTATGATGCTATGACATGATGCTGCCACCGCCGTGCTTCACAGTCGAAATCTTTGGCTTGCAAGCCTCCGGCCTTTTGCCTCCGGACGACGGTTATCGTGGCCAAATGGTTTAAGATCTTGCTTCATCAGACTAGAGGACAGATCTTTGTCCCTGTAGTCTTTTATTTATGTTTTGGAGAAGTGTCTTCTTCATTTGCAGAGCAGCCTTTCAGATTATAGCGACATGTTATTGTGGGTTTTTGTTTCCTGTTTTTTCTAGCGTCTTTCGCTCTTATTCTGGGGTTGATTTGAACTTTTCATACCAAAGTCTCTTGGTTGATTGGTCTCATTACGTGTAGAATTGTTTGCAAAGATGACTCAGACGTTTATCTTTGAGTCGCACATATTTTCTCTTGGCTGATTATTTATGATTTTTCTCAAATGGTGTTAGCTCAGTGCATGTCCATTTCTGATCCACTGTAATTCAGATCATTTTTGGTGTCATGCATAAATTAGAGGGTCTATACGACTTTCTAAAACTATAGTTGCCAAAAAAATGAGTTTTAAAGACTTCAACACGTCAGAATTCAAGTAAACAGATTCAAACTTCAGTTGTTCAGATAAAAACATTTGTAAAATTCAAACATGCACGTTTGATGTAGTGATCCAGCTCGTTCAGGCTCCTCCAGAGCGGCAGCTAACACGTACATCTGCTGCAGTCGGACCTGGCGATCTTCAAAAACGAGTAAATACTCACTACATCTGGTCCAGCCTGGCAATTTCCGAGGTCTCTAACTGACCACCGTGGTGCGGGGACGTGTCTGCGTCGTCGTCTGAGCAAACTATCCCGAAGCGGCTGTGACGAAACTCGACGGCGAAAGTGCTGATGTAGATGAGGAAGAACATGACCAGCGACCACTGGCACTGAGCGCCCTGCCTGGGCTGAGACGTGAGGCCGAAGTCTGAGCCACGAGACGTTAAGGAAGCTGGAGGGTGAAGAACGTGGCGACCTGTGAGCTTAAACTGAGAGTTAACATTCACTGACTGAGGGGAGGATACAGGCTTTGAGGACGATGCAGAGAGTGATGGCTCCAGACAACAGGAACCGAACGACGGCCACCTTCCTCCCCTCGTTCTTAATGTTCGCCTTCAGCGTGACGTAAGACTGGACCCAGCAGAACAGCGTCCCCAGGCCAAACGTCATCTGGGTGCCCACGTCGTGAATCATCCTCATGTTGAATATCTAAGAGGCACAGAGTTTATCTTTAACACGTCTGGATGCGCTCCGTCGTCTGAATCTGATATCTCACCTGGAAGTTTCCTACGAGCGTCATCCCAAAGCAGGCGGCAGAGAAGGCCACCAGACTGGTGACGTTCAGCCAAGGTTTCACGACTCTGTTTCTCAGCTGAAGGTATCGGAGGACGCCGATGACGAAGCCTGGAAGAGACAAGAACCAGGAGAGAGAACGGCTCAACACCTCGACTGAATCATGGTCAACATCTTCAACCCGACTGACAATTCAATTTTACTGATACAGCATCAATAACAATATAAAGTGTCTGAAACCTCTGGAGCAAGAACGAAGGAAACAGGAGCACTGAATCTACAGGAATTCTAAAAGAAGAAGAAGAGGATGAAGAAGAAGAAAATGATGACGACAAAGAAGAAGAGGAGGGAAGAAAGAAGAAGACAAAGAAGCTTCAAAAGAACATTCAGCAGCAGAAAAAGAAGACGATAAGGAGGACAAAGAAGAAGAAAAAGAAGCTTCAGAAGAACATTCAGCAGAAGAAGAAGATTCCCCCTAACTTTATTGACAACCCTGAATTGATTCAGTAGAAGACCCAGATGTCTCCATGTTTCCAATGTCGCTTCATTTCAAGTTTATTTTTAAGACCAGAAACAAAAACTGGACAA
The DNA here is from genome assembly GCA_005024645.1 of Planiliza haematocheilus. NCBI lineage: Eukaryota > Metazoa > Chordata > Actinopteri > Mugiliformes > Mugilidae > Planiliza > Planiliza haematocheilus. The sequence continues at coordinate 146,044 of SRSE01000476.1, forward strand.
AAAAAGTGTTTTGACTTTTATTTTTGAATCCAAAATAATTCTTACCTCCAAAAGCTGCCAGGGTCATGACCTCGCTGAAGAAGCAGCTGGCTGGAGGAAAGTTTCCTGAAACACTGAGAGAGTGAAACGACATTTATTCTTCTACAGTAGAATAAAAGCTTCTCAGCTACGTCTCAGAGACAGAGAGGACGTGTTTACCTGATGAAGGGGGGGTAGTGGGAACCATTCCTTTTCCTGAGATGAATAAAACGAGACGTTAATCACAGGAAACAGTGAAATAATAATAATAATAATAATAATAATTAAATGGTTTAGAGTCAGACCTGTACGGTGATCCCAGCGTTATCACGTTCTCATTATAGACAGCTATACCGTACCTGGTTACAGAACGGAGACAATTAACAGCATTTACTGTCTCTGTGGAGTAACTCTGTGTCTCTCTGTCTCTTTGGAGTAACTCTGTGTCTCTCTGTCTCTTTGGAGTCAGTTTGTGTCTCTCTGTAGGTAGTTGGTGTCTCCTTGTAGTCAGCTGTAGCCAGTCTGTTTATTTGTCTCTTTGTGTCTCTTTGAAGTCATTCAGTGTCTCTTGGTGTCTCTTTGTTGTCATTTTGCATCTATTTGTGTCTCTTAATAGTCATTTTGTGTCTCTTTGTGTCTCTTTGTATAGTCATTCAGTGTCTCTTGGTGTCTTTTTGTGTCTCCAGTCAGTCAGTGTCCTCTCACAGAAAGTGTCTCACAGTCATCATAATAATCCTTTGAGGTCTCTTCTGTCTCTTTGTGGTCGTTGCGTGTCCTCGTTGTCCTCTTGTCCTCATTGTCCTTTTTAATATGAGCCTTTAATGTAAACGTCCAGTAAAAAGTGAACACAACTTACACCAGCCACAGTCCAGCAGCAGTGGACACGGAGTAGACAGGAGGCAGAAGAGCCCACGGGCTGCAGCCCCACATCATGAGTCCTGTGACACCACAGAAGAAGAAGAAGGACACCACTGACTGTCTGTTTACAGTAACTCTGTCCCTCTTTGAAGACATTTTGTGTATTTTTGCTGAAATATTCTACTGCACGGAGGAGAATATGTGTCCATTCTGTGTCCCTTCACTGCGTCTCTTTGTCTCTTTGTGGGTTTCATCTGTCTCTTTATAACTATTTAATGTCCCCATAGTAATTTAGTGTCTCTTTGTGTCACATGGAGACGAAGTTAAAGAAGGAGGAGGAGGAGGACGAGATGAAGACAGAGGAGGAGAAATAGAAAAAGGAGTAGGATGTTTACTTTTTGTAGCCAGTTTGTGTCTCAATGTGTCTCTTTGTAGTCAGTTTGTGTCTCAGTGTGTCTCTTTGTAGCCAGTTTGTGTCTCAATGTGTCTCTTTGTAGTCAGTTTGTGTCTCAATGTGTCTCTTTGTATCCAGCTTGTGTCTCAATGTGTCTCTTTGTAGCCAGTTTGTGTCTCAGTGTGTCTCTTTGTAGCCAGTTTGTGTCTCAATGTGTCTCTTTGTAGTCAGTTTGTGTCTCAATGTGTCTCTTTGTATCCAGCTTGTGTCTCAATGTGTCTCTTTGTAGCCAGTTTGTGTCTCAGTGTGTCTCTTTGTAGCCAGTTTGTGTCTCAATGTGTCTCTTTGTAGCCAGCTTGTGTCTCAATGTGTCTCTTTGTATCCAGCTTGTGTCTCAATGTGTCTCTTTGTAGCCAGTTTGTGTCTCAGTGTGTCTCTTTGTAGCCAGTTTGTGTCTCAGTGTGTCTCTTTGTAGCCAGTTTGTGTCTCAGTGTGTCTCTTTGTAGCCAGCTTGTGTCTCAATGTGTCTCTTTGTAGCCAGTTTGTGTCTCAGTGTGTCTCTTTGTAGCCAGTTTGTGTCTCAGTGTGTCTCTTTGTAGTCAGTTTGTGTCTCAATGTGTCTCTTTGTAGCCAGTTTGTGTCTCAGTGTGTCTCTTTGTAGCCAGTTTGTGTCTCAGTGTGTCTCTTTGTAGCCAGTTTGTGTCTCAGTGTGTCTCTTTGTAGCCAGTTTGTGTCTCAGTGTGTCTCTTTGTAGTCAGTTTGTGTCTCAGTGTGTATCTTTGTAGTCAGCTTGTGTCTCAATGTGTCTCTTTGTAGCCAGTTTGTGTCTCAGTGTGTCTCTTTGTAGCCAGTTTGTGTCTCAGTGTGTCTCTTTGTAGCCAGTTTGTGTCTCAGTGTGTCTCTTTGTAGCCAGTTTGTGTCTCAGTGTGTCTCTTTGTAGCCAGTTTGTGTCTCAGTGTGTCTCTTTGTAGCCAGTTTGTGTCTCAGTGTGTCTCTTTGTAGCCAGTTTGTGTCTGTGTGTCTCTTTGTAGCCAGTTTGTGTCTCAATGTGTCTCTTTGTAGCCAGTTTGTGTCTCAGTGTGTCTCTTTGTAGCCAGTTTGTGTCTCAGTGTGTCTCTTTGTAGCCAGTTTGTGTCTCAGTGTGTCTCTTTGTAGCCAGTTTGTGTCTCAGTGTGTCTCTTTGTAGCCAGTTTGTGTCTCAGTGTGTCTCTTTGTAGCCAGTTTGTGTCTCAGTGTGTCTCTTTGTAGCCAGTTTGTGTCTCAGTGTGTCTCTTTGTAGCCAGTTTGTGTCTCAGTGTGTCTCTTTGTAGCCAGTTTGTGTCTCAGTGTGTCTCTTTGTAGCCAGTTTGTGTCTCAGTGTGTCTCTTTGTAGCCAGTTTGTGTCTCAGTGTGTCTCTTTGTAGCCAGTTTGTGTCTCAGTGTGTCTCTTTGTAGCCAGTTTGTGTCTCAGTGTGTCTCTTTGTAGTCAGTTTGTGTCTCAGTGTGTCTCTTTGTAGCCAGTTTGTGTCTCAGTGTGTCTCTTTGTAGTCAGTTTGTGTCTCAGTGTGTCTCTTTGTAGCCAGTTTGTGTCTCAGTGTGTCTCTTTGTAGCCAGTTTGTGTCTCAGTGTGTCTCTTTGTAGTCAGTTTGTGTCTCAGTGTGTCTCTTTGTAGCCAGTTTGTGTCTCAGTGTGTCTCTTTGTAGCCAGTTTGTATAACTGACTATTTATGGATCTTTTAAGTTTTAAAGCAGAGAAATATAAAATAAGAGATCGATCAAATCAAAACAGGAAGTGAACTGTTAACAGCCCCAAACCACAAGAAACCTCAGCACGAGACCAGACACATTAAAAGTTGTTCCCCATTAAACAGTCAACATTACAGGTGACAGGTGACAGGTGATAGGTAGCATGCTGTACCTGGACGAGCCCCTCACCAAAACTGCCCGGAAGTACTGTAAACACGACGTCCTGCTTCTCAAACCCGATTTTTGTTTCTTCCTTGTCTCTATTTATGTTAAATAATTACCGGTTAGTCTCGTGAGATCGTTAGTCTTCAGCAAAATCAGCAAAGAGCCACTAGTGACGATTCTTTCGCCTCCAACGACGAGTCACGGTTAATCTGGATGTATGCCCTTCAAAATAAAAGCACGTACTGGAAACCTGTACGCAGGGGCGGATTGTAAAATAGAAGGGTCCCGGGCACTGAAATGTAAAAAGGGGCCCCCCTCCACCCACCCATCCATTTTTGTGGTTGTGTGCTATTTGTCATTGTGTCTTTGTTGTGTTTTTATTCTCTTTGTTGTGTTTTGTGTACATAATTTTATGTCCATAGTATTTTTTTTTGCAGTATTTTTGTCCGGTCATGAGATTGCTTTGAAGTCGCTGGGGTTTTAATTTTGCTTTTTGTCCGTTTATGGTCGTTTTGAAGGAATTAAATAAACATTTTGAATCAATTTATGCCTTTTTTGGTTGTTTTTGTCTCTTGACAGTAATTGTTTTTACGTATTTATTCGTTTTTTGTGGTCGTATTGTTTCCGTTTCTGTTTTTGGTTGACTTCATACAATCGTTTTTACTTTTAAATGTCACAACACAAATGATGTATCTAATAAATTTTATTTCTCTCTCACATTTAAAGTTTTTTTGTTTATAACACGGTGACTCTGGGGTGAATACAGCTTTATCTGTGGTATTTGCAGCTGTTTGGACACTATATGAATTAGTTTGATGACTTAAGAATCCTAGTAGTTCCTTCAAACCACACACACACATTCAGGGTCTTGCAGATTAAAACTTGTTGATGAAGTGAAAATAAAAGTAAATGACGCATCTTTGACAATCTTTTATTTCATGAACTGAAAAAAAATGCAACACCTTCTTGTAAATAAATACTATTTATTGAAAATATTGCATGTCGTCAGTCTAAAACAAAAGACTTGTTCTTTTTTTATTAACAACACAAAGAGAGGTCGACCACCTCGGGCCCTCATCATCATAGTTGGAATGAAAATCAAGTACAAGCCTCCTTCCCTGCTTCCGTCTGAGGTCCGACTAATTAGCAGATAATTACCAGTAAAAGGCGGCTGTTTAATTCAAGCATGCATACTTTAAAATGCCATAAAAGCCTCAGTTTAAAAAGTCTGTTGCCCTCCGCTGAGTGATTACTGAAAAAAAAATTAAACGTAATTAAACAAAAACTTTCAACTGACAAACTCCCACAAACTGACAACATCTTGGTCCAATGTGTTGAACACAGTGACACGAGTGGTGAAAGAACAAAACGACATAATAGGAGCATTAAAAATAATAAAAAGAAATGACTGGCACATGTTTCATTTAACTTTTTGCTTTAAGTTGCTCAAAATAAATGCCCGAGTTTGATTTAATCTGCCTCGTTTGCATGCAAGCAATGATGCATTTCTAGGTACGGATACGGCAAAGTTTTTATTTACAGAGCCGCTTTAAGGGTTCGTGCACCTTTCAGATGTACGTCGGTGTATTTTATACCAGACGACTGTAAAATAAAATGTCAGGACGTGTGTTCTGAAGCTGAATGTGAAGAGAAACTGGAGAAAAGAACAGTTAAAGAAGAACCAGATGAATGTTTAGGAACGGCCAAGTCAAAGTCCTGACCTTAATCCAAGAGAAATGTTGTTGTTGTACCTGAAGCAGCAGTTGATGTGAGGAAACCCACCAACATCTCAGAACTGAAGTGGTTCTGTTCTGAGGAACCAAGCTGCTGGAGAACACTGATCATCTAGTTACAGCAGATACTGGAAACAAGGCTGATTTCTTTTTGTTCTGACTTCTGAAGGACACAAAAACCTTTGAAGCGGCACTGTAACCTCAAGCTGTATATTTATTCTGGTTATAAAGTCTCAGGATTGTTGTAGTGCACAAAAAGATGTTTTTTCTTTCTTGTTTAATCTAAATGTTTGCATGATTATGAGCTAAAAGCATAAAAACATGCACCAGGAGTCTATTAATGCAGAATTCACTTGGATTATTCTCTAAAGTTACATTTATCTTGATCACGGACAAATGTAGACAGATGTGACCCATTTATTTATATTTAATTCCATAATCGCCTGTTTCTGTGATTTACTTTCATAGGATCGTTGCATATTCCCTAAATTCTCATCCATAAATCTACAAGAGTATTTCTAAATAGCCCTTTGTTTGGCTCAGAATTTACTTTCACCACTGACTGACTGACTGACCGACTGCATGGCTTGTGTTTGAGTTGAGAAACATGTTTTGGCACAAAGAAAAACTGAACTGCATCTTCCTTCGTCGAATGCCGATACTTTTTTTTTTGCCTCTTCAGACTCCGAGCTTGTTGGCTTGCGTCAGCACCACCTTGAGCACGGGCATGAACGCAGACGTCTCGCTGAAGTTGCTGTTGCTGACGATGTGGGTGTGGATGTTGAGGCCCTCTGTGTACGACCGGGACTCTATGCTCCGGGCGATGTTGTGGAGTCCTCCGACGATGGCGGGAGAAAGCTGCAGGGACGAGGAGAGGAGAGGAGAGGAGAGGAGAGGAGAGGAGAGGAGAGGAGAGGAGAGAGGAGAGGAGGAGGAGGAGGAGGAGGAGGAGAGGAGAGGAGGAGAGAGGAGGAGAGAGGAGAGAGGAGAGGAGGAGAGGAGAGGAGAGAGGAGAGGAGAGGAGAGGAGAGAGGAGAGGAGAGGAGAGGAGAGGAGAGGACGAGAGGAGAGGAGCGTTTTAGTGACATTTCAGTGAAGAACAAGAGGAGTTAAGAAGAGACATTCATTCAGTTATTCATTGTGATGTGGTTTAAATTCAAAAGAGGAGAAGTTAACGTTTTTAAAATCTACATGTTTGAATGATTGCATCGATTATAAGCTTGGGACAACGGCTTCTTCTTCTTCTCCTGAGATGACTTCTTCTTCAACACCTTCGCCTAAGACAAGAGCTTCATCTTCTTCTTCTCCTGAAGCGACTACTTCTTCTTCTTTTCCTCCTGAGACAACGGCTTCTTCTTCTTCTTCTTCTTCTTCTTCTGACACCACGATTTCTTCATCTTCAACAACAGTTTCTTCTTTTTCTGAGACACAGCTTGTTTTTCTTTATCTGAGACATTGTCATCTTCTTTCGGAGACTTCTTCTTCTTCTTCTGTTATGACGGCTTTTTGTTCTTCTTCTGGGATGGTATCTTCTCCTCCTCCTCCTCCTTTGGCTTCTTCTTCTTCCTTCAGGAGGACGTCTTCTCCTTCTTCTAGTTTCCTCTCAACATGACCTTAACTTTGACAGCTGTTTACCGTATTTAATACAGTTGCAACCAAGTTCTCACCGTCTGCTCTCTGAGTTTGTCGTAGAGAGCCTCCAGGCGCTTGTTGGCCTCGTCAAGCTTCCTCTTCGTTTGCTGCCAGAAGATAAAAGCACACGATCAACACACCTGAAGGTTTTCACGCGGCTTACAAACCGATCATCGCTCGGACTCACGGGGTCGGTGGCGACGGTCAAGCACTTCTGGATCAGGCCCTCGAAGGTGGTCTTCAGGACCAGGTGCTCGTCTGGGATGGGCTTCTTCAGGATCTTCTCAGCGGGGATGGACTGCAGAGGCTGGAAGGTTGATGGAGGTTAAGGAGGATGATGGAGGAGTTTAAAAAGATTAGAAAGACGGAGCAGAACAGCAAACCTGTATCACGTCTCCAGTCGGGGCTCCGGGGGCGCCCTCCATGCTGGTCTGGGGCAGACCAGGGTTCATGGATGGAGGGGGGAGCTGCTGCTGCTGCTGCTGCTGCTGCTGCTGCTGCTGCTGGTGCTGATGCTGCTGCTGCTGCTGCTGCTGCTGCTGGTGCATGCCTGAGTATTGGGCACCATGGGGGGCCATGGGCTGAGGGGCCCCGGAGGACATCGGCTGAGCCTGGGGCTCAGCGCCCAGAGGGGCCATGATGGGAGCAGTGATGGGGGCAGGAGGGGTGTAGTTCTCTGGGACAGACTGAACAAAGACAGGACACGTTTAAAAGGAGATAAATAGATGGATGGACGGACAGATGGACGGATGGACGTACCTTCTTCTTTGGTGCCCGGGTCAGAGCTGGGGGGTCGTTCCAGCCGTTCTGAGGTCCTAAAGAGAAAACCAAACTCAGTCGATCCGTTTATTGTTTAAAATCTTTTCTAATTAACTTTAATCGCATCCGTTAATAAAGAGACGCTTGGAGTCGACAATCACGTCTGTTGTAAAAGACGCTTTAACCCTTTAAAACCAAATGTCTGTTTAAACTGTAATTACACTCTGATAACGTGTAATAAATAAATAAATAACTACCAGATACTGAGGTTCAGGTCTGCTGGGAAATAAAAGGTGGAAATAATTACTCACAGGAAACGTTTGGAGCTTTTTATCAACAAAATGTTGGACATTTTGGTGCTTAAGGGTTAAAGGTTGAATAGATTTAGATCAGTTTTAGATCTAAATGCAGAATGAAGAAAAAATTATGAATTAAAATTGATTTAATAATAAAATAAAATAAATAATATTAAGTAATAAATAATAAAATAAATAAGATATAATAATAATTACAATAATAATAAATAAATATAAGATATAATTATAATAATAATAATAATAATAATAACTATAAATAACAAGTAATAAAATAAATTAAAATAAAATAAGATATAATAATAATCATAATAATAAATAACGAATAATAAATAATAAAATAAATAAATAATAATAACTAACAATAAAAAACAAACAAACAATAAAATATATAATAGTAAAATATAGTAAAAATAATAAAATATATAATAATATAATAATAAAATACCATAATAACAATTTAAAATCGAACACAAATAATAATAAATATAAAATGATTTTAAAAATAGTATTTATTTAAATTCATGTGAAATCTTCAGATTTAATTACGTCTTTAATCTCAAAGACTCGTGTTAATCTCACCTGTACTCCAGATTTAAAGCCATTAAGACGACTGATAATAATAAATGTTAGTGTGTGTAATTAGAGGAAGCTGGAAGCAGTCGTCTTAGAGGACAGCTGAGTTTGACAGTGACAGATAAGAGGAGGACGATTCAGAGACATGCACACCTGTACTCTGTTGTGTACCTGAGACTCCGCTCTGTGACGGAGGAGGAGGAGGCATGTAGGACACAGGAGATCCTGGACCGCCATGCTGGAAAGACGCTCCAGAGGAGGGAGCAGCGGAAAAGGAGGAGGAGGAGGAGGAGGTGGGAAAGAAGAGAGGATGCGAGGGAGCAGAGGAGGACGGGCACTGGCTGATGGGAGGCTGTCCAGGATAGAGAGGAGGCGCTGGCTGAGACGGGGCGGGCTGAGTGTACTGAGAGAGAAAGCCGATGGGGTGAGGAGGGGAGGAAGGTTCTTGAGGAGGAGGAGGAGGAGCAGCAGAGGAGGAGGAGGAGGAGGAGGAGGAGTACTGAAGAGGCTGATAGATAAGTGGCCCCCCAGCTCCAGGTGGGTACTGGTTGACCTGGGGGTAGGCTGGGAGTCACACAGGAAGTCGTGTTAGTCAAGAACTGCTGCATGTTACGTCAATCATGCAGCTACTGTGTTACTGAGCAGAGCATGCTGAAAGAAAGAGACACTCAACAACATCAGTTAGTCACTGAGACGCCGTTCAGACCTCACATCAACACCTGGACAACCTGTGCTCACACCTGGTGTTAGATTAAAAGGCTCGTCTGAGTCTCAGCTGCAGAAT